>WAAG01084847.1:12184-35817 GCA_013390105.1 Tichodroma muraria | reverse complement strand
ATAACATTAATCTTCAAAGCTTATAAACTTTATTAGAAAGTTAAGTTGCTAAATATTAGAAAAAGGTTTGAAATATTCTGGATTTTGCAAGGAGAAAGATAGGCAGAATACTGATTATACAGAAATGAAATCTAGAAGAAAGATTCATATAATTTTTGTGATAAAGTAATATGCCTTCAACCTCCTGTAACAAATCTTTTTTTCTTCTCCAAAAGAGTCAGTTGATGATAAATGGTGCCTATGAGACTAAAGCTCTTTAAAGCAAGTATAATAAAACAAATCACTATACTGTTTTTTCACGTCCCAAATGCATTCAAGGACAGAAGTAGAGAAGAGGAAACTTAGTTTTACTACAGCTCAAATAAACATTCTTAACAAACACTGAGGGTTTTTAATGCTAAGATAGAAAAGAAGTAAAATACTCTCAATACTCAAAAATTATTTTCTAGGAACTACTGGCTTGTGTCCAATGATTACACTGAACTTAGCAAAATAGTAATTTTTTACCAAAAAAATTCATTATATAGGTAGCATGGAACAACTATTCCTCTTAAATCAAGCATACGCTGTGTACCAAAGACTTTAGTTTTTCAGTACTTACAGTACTTCCAGGCCATGGTCCTACAGAAAAGAAAATGCAAAGGAATACATAGCGAAAGTAAACTTTTATAAACTGAAAAATCATCAGTTGCTTTCATGCTTGCTCTCCTCTTTCACTTTTTTTTGCAATCTATTTTTTATTACAGAAATGAACTTAAACTGTTGAGGTGAGTGTCCTACTGCAATCAGTAGAAATGGTGCTGTGCTCCTGAAGGCACACATTCCAGTTTCAACCACTCTATGACTCTACAAATATGATTTCATCTTCATTTGTGTAAGCAGCAGTGTGAACAGATGAGAAAAAAAATCCCCATAGAGTAAGATAAAGCCAAAAAAATTCTGCTACAGAAGCATTTATTGTTATTCCAAGGGCATTAATAAACCAAGTAGAAATTACGACCATCAGCCTAAGGCACTGCAATGATGGTAAAAGACATCATGTGCAAGTGAAAAAAAAGACCTTTAATTTTTATTTCAATGTATTTAAATCATTGGAAGAACTCAAGTTTGGCACATTCATACTTTCATGTAAGGAAACTCTCTATGCTCTTTGATCAGCTGAATTTCCAACAGTTTTAACTGTTTACCTTCCCTCAGCTTTGATCCCATCTTCTGCTTGCAGTGAAGCTAAACATTCATTTTCCAAAATGAAATATTTGTCTCAAAGATTTAAATTAAATACATCAATCTGAGTTATCAGGTTATTTGTCAGTCTCAATTAATTCTCTATTTCTGCTTCTTCATCTTTCCTTATAATTAAAAAGCTCTTAAAATGTTGTTGATCCTATACATAAAACTAAAGTTCCATTCTATGCCAATTATATGCAACACTCTGGCTCCATGATTCCTGTCAGGAATCCTTTGACACAGAAAAATTCCTTCGATCAGCTATATCATGAATTTTAATTTCCAAAATATTTTTAGTTTCACTAAACCTCTGCATATTCAGAAATCAGAGTTCAAATAGGTACAGGAAACTTCACTTTAAAGGCACCTGCTTGGAACAATTACAAAGAATTTGAGGCTAGGTTACACATTAGCGTGGAAGAAAAGTACAATGAAAGAATTTGAGCTAGTTTAAAATATTTAATTCAAAGTTCAGTATCCTTTTAACAGCACACAAGCTCCTAATTAGATTCTGCTTAAACCTATTTGGCTTAAACCTGACCTTTTCCTGACTTAATTTAAAATGGGATCTGCCCGTGGAACTGATTTATTGTAACTTTCACTGCTAAGGTGGAGGCTAACTTTATGTTTAGTCTCTAAGAGAACACCACATCAAATTCTACAGTGTAAGAGCATATAATAGACTCCATGGCACTGCTTCCGACAAAAATAGAAAGCGGTCTTCTACATGGGAGGTGATAAATTGAGAAGTTATAACTGCATTTAGGCTCCTGATCTCTTCAGGAAAGAAAAAAAAAACAAACAAACAACAAAACCAAAACAAACTCCACAGCCTTTCAGTGTAAATGAAAGGCACCCTTATCATACATACTGACATAGCTACCCAGCTTGGGTTAGACAGGCAATTTTGTCGTAACTCCCCTCAAATTGTACTTCTGTACAATTAAATCTTGTATAAAATTTCACAGAGGAGATTCACACAAGTAACAGAGAAAATTAAACATAACTATTTAAAGATCTCAGTTCCTAAACACACAAACCCACGGTCAACATCTGTTCTTAAGGTGAAGCTCTTTAGAAGAAATAACTCGTTAGTTGCTATAAATCAGTGGACCCATCCTTAACTTAGTTTTGAGGGAACCAAGCAATGTACACCAAACATGTGGAAAATGATTCACAAGAACGGTCAAGTAGCAATCATTACCTGGTTTTTTATGTTCTCATTTTTCAAATGCATCTCCTAGTGTCAGACTTGGTAAATAGCCTGGTTGATAAACCGCAGAAAAGCACAGAGCCACAGGCATGCACTGAACATATGTGAAAGAAGTGTTTTCAGGGCTAATTACTAACCATAAGAAAAGTGGTATGTATTTATACAAAGACAGTTAAAAACAAGCCGACACTTTGCCCTGTACAAGCTATCTTCTAAGCCACTCAAGACTAAAACTTAACATCAGAGAGTATGAACTTCAGCTTCACAATTAACTGTGTCTGATGACAGCAAGTAATCTCTACCTCAAGGATGCATTAGCCTTGTCAGCCTTTAAAGGCTTCAGATGTTACGAAAACAAACAAATCCAAAGTAAATAAAAATATCTATAATGGATTCTTTAATATATAACAAACAGTTGAAGACATATGCACTTTGAGCAAAGTTCCAAAAATTCTAAAATATATTTTAAATTCTAAAACACAGAGGCACCCCTACAGTACCTTTTTACACTTACATACCTGCATCTGTAGGTATAGGTATATTTGGGAGAGGTGCCTACCTGGAAACTTGAGAAGGTTATGAAAGAACAGAAAGTGCTCAACAGGTTTGCTACCTCATGATCAAACTCCATAAACATCCCAAAGCTACATGAACTGTTCTGCTCAAAAAACCTGCTGTCTGGACAAATCCTGTGAATGGCACGGGATAAATACATGCCTGGGGTGTTCTTTAAAATTTTGTTCACCTGTGTCCTATAAAATATTTTTATTACTTTGTTTTAAACATTTAGAGTTTGATATAAATCCTCCATGAAGAAACTGGAGAAATAAAGAGATCATGGATAAGGCTGGAATTATGGGTAAGTAGTATGGTTTTCCTACATGTGTTGAGAATTCTAGCATGGTACAACTAGGTTTATCTGTTTTAGATTTGCAACCTTCTACAATGAACATGAAGAGGGGGATTAAGACCCTGTTTTCCAGTGATCAATTGATGGCACCAAGAACCACCATGCATGCTCTGCATTTGTTCTATGTATACACAGCACTTTCACTAAATGCAGTTCCAAGCTCTAAACAAGTATACTATTTGCATAAAATTTTGGATGGAAAGTAAAAACCACTATCACCAACAAAGCCAAGATCACTACAACCTCTCAATTTCTTGACAACATTTCTGATGCTACTACTGCCTCTTGTCTCAGTAGAAACTTGTTTCTGCAATTATTCACTAATCACTACCAAATTACTACTTCCTTACTGAAAGCAGGGTCACCTGGGTTGGGGCAGTCCCAGACACAAGAACAGACTGGGAGAAGAATTCGCTGAGAACAGCCCTACAGAGGTAGATTTTGGGGTTCAGGTGGATGAAAAGCTGGACATGACCCAGTGATGTGCACCTGCAGCCCAGGAAGCCAGCTGTTCTGGGCTCATCCAAAGCAGTGTGGCCAGCATGGTGAGGGAGCAGATTCTGCTCCTCTACTCTGCTCTGATGAGACCCCACCCGGAGTGCTGCAAACTGCTCTGGGCTCCTCAACATAAGAAGGACATGGACCTGTTGGAGTGAGTCCAGAGGAAGCCAGAATGATGCTCCAGATGTTGGAGCACTTCTCCTATGCAGACAGGTTGGGAGAGGGGGGGTTGCTCAGCCTGGAAAAGTCTCCAGGGAGACCTTACAGAAACCTTCTAGTACCTAAAAGGGGACATATAAAAAAAAGGGTTTTTGCATGGGCAGATAATGATAAAACATGGAGGAATGGCTTTAAACTAAAAAAGGAGATTAAGAATTATGAGCAAACTCTTGACTGTGAGAGTGGTGAGGCACTGGCACAGGTTGCCCAGAGAAAGCTGTGGATGCCCCAAACCTGGAAGTGTTCAAGGCTGGGCTGGACGGGGTTTTCAACAACTATGTGTAGTCCAAAGTGTCCCTGCCCAGTGCAGGGGTTTTGGAACTGAAGGATCTACAATCTCCCTCCCAACCCAAACAATTCTGTTTCTACGATTCTATTAACATTTCTCTCAGAAATACAAGCCAAGAGGGAAAAAACACTATCTGGCCAGTTCAAGGCAGGATTTAAATCAAACTCTGCTGCTCAAGTGAGTTCCTTGATCATGATCTGTGGGATGTTTAGAGTCATCTTTCCTTCACTGTGTACCCAGTTCTTAAAAACAAATTGAAGTAAATAGAAAAATAACCCTTTTAAATCTGAGATGCAGAATATCCTGCCAAGCAGTGTGAGATTTGATTTTTGGCCTCTAGGTCAACAACTAAGATGGTATCAGTGCATGCAAAATGAAGAATTAAGCACATCCTGACACATGCATTACACAAGTAATCCACATCCTGAATTTTAATGCTCCAAACTTTCCCATGACAAATTACTGCAGAGTAACTACTGGAGGGGGAGACTGAAGGATGCCAGTACTCAATTCTGAAATTCTCAATCTCACTAGGTGCATGCAAAGAAAATGAGTGAGAACTCTTTTCTAATGGCTTAGAGGTGAAAATGAGTTCTAAGACAGCCCTGTAGTGCATTTTGATGCCATCTACCTCAGATATGGTAGCCAGCTATGAGCATGCCTGAGTTTAATGCACATTAAATGTCAAGTATGGATGCAAATGAGACACATAATGGGGCCAACTGACCTCTTGAGTGCTTGTGCAATTGTACAATTGTGCAATTGTCTTCCGAATGCCAAGGGCAATGCATTGACACTCTTGCTATTGTCCTGACCTACTTCTGAGAGGAGAAGATACAGCTTTAAACCTCCCACCAGGCAAGAAAGAGAAATATTTCTTTGTGGCTAGACAAAATATACATACCAAGAGGGAGAACACCTTCCAAGGGGAATGAGACCACTAACACTTATTTTATAAAGCAGACCAAATCTTAAATATTTTTCTTAAAAGTCTTCACAACAAAGTACTTTTTTGTGCTCAAGTAGAATATTTTCTTAATAAATGGAGCAATATTCTACAATTGTCGTTTTGGGAAGAAAAAAGAAGACTCTTTGAAAAAAACCCAACTTCTCAGCTTTTACCCTAACCACATTTTTCTGGTTGGCTGCCAAAGCAAAAATCTCATTATCTGGCCAGCCTTAGTGGTCGGTCCTTTGCAACAATGAAAAAGTTAAAAGTAAAAAAAACATACTTGAAAAATTGATGATTTATGTTTCTGGTGTCTGAGGTAAAACAGGTTTGCCTCTCCCTTTACCAGTCATTTTTCAGCAGCAGCCAACCTCACATGCTTGTGTTCATTGCAGCCCAGTTGACAGGAAGAAAGGCAAAGGAGTGGTTAAATGTGAAAGGCTACATCCATGTCAGTATGGGAAAAAAAGGCAACATATAGACAGATGTTTTAAGAGCTTACTATAAAAATAGAATTCTACTGCTTAGGTGCTATGGGGAGGAAAGTAAAACTTTGGCTCCTTAAAAATCTTAATCTACTTTTTAACCTCTTTCCCTCTGTTTCCTCATAGGGCTGTGATCATCATTCTCATCCTTCTAAAGCTTCTTTCAGATCTCTCATTTTTGTCTTTGGTCACAAGAGAGTCCTTCTCACACAGGGCTTGCTTTTATGATGCTTCTGTGTTGACACATTAATAAACAAGAACTGACTCTGTTTTAGTTGTTCTCAATGTCATATTAAGCAGACACAGAATTTTAATTTTGTTATTATTTTAGGAGATTGCCTCTAGCTCTTGTTTTAGCAAATTTTTACACCAGTCATGCCACAAAGTGAGCTCCCTGTAGCTACCACAGAACGTCAGCACCAATTTATCTTCTATAACAATTTAGGTATTAAAGAAGCTCTCCAAAATCCAGCTAGCCATTTAATTTCAGACATGCACAATTTCTGTTTTTAAACACAACATATGTAGAAGATAAAAACTGCATAAGGGTTTGATATTTCACTTACTAACATATATTCCAGATATCAAATTCATCCTCCTACCCTTCCTTTTCTTTTTCTTCCTCTCTGTAGGAGACAGTGTATCAGCATCCTCCAAGCTTCTTTTATACCAACTTTTATTCCACAGTCTTATAAAGAGGCCCCTAAGTTTTCTTTGAATATGATTGCTGGTTGATTATTGGGAGTCAAACAGATGTTATAAATTTCTGGTGTCAGCACAGAGACTTGCTTTATTTCAGCTTGGCATATATGAATTTATTTCAGTTAAATGATGATCCACACGTTTAATTATTTACATGTATCTATTTTTACATTGTAATCTGTATTGTTCAACATCTAGCACTACCTGGATACTAACAGCAAGGGTCCTATAGGATGCTCCTATACTTTTTAATAAACAGTGACTAATGGAGGGCTACATGATTGCTAATTTATAAGAAAGCAGCAGAAAGGTCACAGATTTGTAATGCTGAAGCCTCTTGTTAGCTTCTCCTTAGTTGCTGCTATTTCCCTGGAATATCTGCATGTGCCTGACAGTAATTGCCCTGTGAAACCCACAGAGCCACCTTACTGTTAAATCCCACACCCTACTGCACATTGGTAACACACTTGTCTTTAAAAATGGGGCATCAACTATGTGCAGAAAATATCCCAAAACAAACCCACAGAAATCTTTTTCTGGCCACTGCAAATCAGAACATCTCTCTTGCTACAAGAAGGGTGCAGAATTTGTGAACTCCCGAGGCATTTGTCTGTAAGGTGGGCTTAGTAAAGAAGAGAGTTTTTCGCTGCTTTGTCCAAAACAGAGAATCTGACTGAACTGTTATTTCTGCACAATGTGTGACTCTGATTACATCATTCCGCTCAGTACGGGAACGGGATGAGCCAGCGGCATATGGAAAGAATCACGAGCACAGATCTCCTCGGCCAAAACGCCCTTCTGGTGGGGAGTGCTCTAGGGGCCACTCAGAGATAAAATGCCAGAAAACACATCAATATCCTCTCTTCCCTCTAAAAAAACGTAACACAGTTCAAATATAAGGACAAACTTCCCGTAAGATTTTAGACAGTATCGAGATATCCAATCCATGGAAAACCAATGTGTTTATTTAATACCAGCTTTTAATTTTTACAGGCAAAACCATTAATGCTCATCTATTTCAACTAAAATATTAATGCACGCTTGTTTGCTGTTGCTAGTCTCCACAATACTGTCGTTCCCATATTATTTGGGTTGGTTGTTATAGTTAGCTGTTACCCAGTGCCCCTCTGTTTATTTTAAAATGTAAACCTACTCCAGGATGTAGCCATTAGGGATGCTCTGCTAATGAGCAGCATGCCTATCAACATGGGTTGTTATGACAAAGGGCTCAACCTCTGTTAGCTGACACAAATGGGAGCTCAGTTATGGGTGCACTTTATTATGTGACATAAAATAACTATTTTAATAGATGAGAAAGGAGCAGAGTTCCTAATTACATGCCCCTTCCATGTATATATCAATTACCAGTAGACTTTCTCATAATTGTATCCTGGGATACTGAACGATATT
Source organism: Tichodroma muraria (assembly GCA_013390105.1). Lineage (NCBI taxonomy): Eukaryota > Metazoa > Chordata > Aves > Passeriformes > Sittidae > Tichodroma > Tichodroma muraria. The sequence goes on along the minus strand of WAAG01084847.1, from coordinate 27,912 downwards.
TGGACTATTGAGGATTCCACTGATGTAAAGAAGAAATTTAAAATGCCAGTCTTCTTAATCTCCTAGCATTCTGGAACAAATACCAGTGACTTTTTAAACCGTATTTCTTTTATTCAACTAGTGCACATGCTAAAAACATACACTTTTGTTTTCTGGTTAGGCTTAAATTTTACTTAACATTGCCGCAAAAACTAGCGGAAACTCATTAAGATGAATTTCTTTTTTCTTTTTTTTTTTTAAATTCTAAAGCTATTTTAGAGTCAATGCCATGACAGCAGAAGTCAAAAGAAATCCAGATCATACCACTGAAAGAATTAAGCTGCCAATACCAGATTAACCTTTCCAACATGTTGATGAATCTCTGTGATAAAAAAAGGCATTTTTCCAGAAAATTTACATGTCAGTCTTGGCACTTACATTACTGAGGAGGTCTAAGGAGAGGCCCGTTTTACTTACCTTACTGATACCTCTTTGGAAAAGCCCTCTTTTCTGCTGAATTTTCTGCCATGAAGAGTTCTGGCAGATGACTATCCTAACATGTAAGACTCCAAAGTCAGGCAACATCAAGACTGCTCCTTCTTTCCACCCTCCTGATCAGAACACACATGCCCTCAAATAATTTAATAAGGAAAATAATCATATCATCCAGAATGGTATTTTCCCAAAGTCTAAGGAAAACCAAACATGCCCAGTTAGACCGGACAAAAAATTCCACCACCATGACACTGCCAGAATAGGTCATATAACAGCCACAACTCCTATTTATCATGTTTATTCTCCTAGTCTTATCCTAAGCGGAGAAGCATGTGCAGTAACATTTTCTGGTACTTTTAAGTTGAGTTTCTTAGGAAAAACAGATTTACATGATCTGTCTGCCCAGTCCTTCAGCCTCTGAACCCAGCCTATTTGAGCAAAGCCAGACAGTGCAGTACATGCCTCAGAGATGTCACATGCCTACTTTTCTGAAAACCACTGTTGGACAAGGGAGAGAGATCTGTATTACTGCCACCACTGCTGGGGCTATAGCGTAAACTCCATGCTGACAGCATTCAGACATAAGTTCTCAGGGGGGAAACAGAAATGGAAACCAGATCCATGTTTCTGCCACAGCATTTGAAGAGCTGGCCAGCTGGAGGTTATACAAAGGGCAGCTTAGCCCAGCTCTATCGCCTATGTTTACAATATCCTCCTGCACTTCCACTACTACCAAGCACACTGCAGCCACTTCTTTTGCAAAGCAGACAACTCTAATTAAACCTTGATTTATTTCTGAATGGGATGTCTACATCAGAAGGGAAAGATGGGAAAAGCATGGTTTCCCTTTCACCAAGGCAATGCAAGATACTTGCTTGAAAAGAAAGAGTAGTTGGAGGCAGGTAAATAAAATCAAAGCCAAGTGGAAATGGGATATCTGCTTGGTTCTGATTGGTATCTGGTCAGCTGGGACAAAGGAGAGCATTATAACATGGGACAGAAAACACACAATAAATCCAGGTCAGGAATCACAGAACATAAGGGACTTAAGGTTGAGACAGAGAGTAAGATGAAGGAAACTGAAAAAAGCAGACACAAACAAGATCTCCTACTCAAAATAATGCTTCCCCCTCTTTCTTATTTCATTAAAACAGATGGACATGTAGCTATACTCTACACAAAACAAGTTAAGAAGGAGTGTGAACAATGAAACTAAGGAGGAAGGTGTTGACTTTGGAGCAGTCTGTCTCCTACTGGAGATGGTCACACATCCTTGGATTCACCTCCGTAAGCTATATCCCTCTGTCAGTGTGCCAGGAGAAACACACACTGTCTCCAGAGCTAAGACTGAGGCTTTGTATTGCTATGCTTCAGTGGAAGATTTTGGAAATTACCACCGCTGTTGAGACAATACTTTTCTTCCTAAATCCCACGTCCTCTCTTCTGTGACATGCAGGTAATATATGTCCAGCATGTCCCTTCTGTCTCCCACCACTTCTTTTGCTCTAGCTCATGTTTTCTGCGGCATTCACTGTTTTAATACTTAGCACAGGGGAACCTGAACAATATCATGTCCTTCCAATCAATCCATCAGGAGGATAGAGATCCCAAGTTACACTAGCGCAAATCCAGCATAATTCCAGTGATGGCCCATAGAAGGACAACATTTATAGGATACTACTAGTTGGTTACTAGAAGGTAAGGAAGAGTAGTTTGAGCAATGAATATTGCTTGAACAGCTAATGCTTCTCTTCCTACACTGACTTGAATCTTGACTCACACTTCTGAGTTGCTGTCACCACAGAGCTGTAGAAGAGAGCTATGACAGAAGGTAGCAGTGCCCCACCCAGCTCCATGTCGCTGCCCTGGGCAGGTGCCACTGTCCTGGCAAAGCCCACATTCCCATCCTCTGACCTATTCACAGTGAGAGCAATCCTGGACTGTAGTCTGCAAGGTACACCAAGTGGCAGCTGCTGCGGGGAGGTAGGGGAAATGTGTCTGCCTGAGCAAAAAGAGGAGATAAATTGCAGGTGGGCATGAAAAGGAGGAGACTTTGGATTTCTAGAATCACTCCTACAGCGAGAACATTTCTGTCCCCACAGAAAGAGTGTGGCACAGAGAAGACAGAGTAACTGGTAGGTATGACAACTCACATCCAGGGGAAGTTAATCCAGGAGGCAGTCATCAAGACCCCAGTTACCCAGGCAGTTCCAGTAGCCAGGTGGACAATATCATATCCTAGTATGTCTTAAGGAGAGGCCCAAGAACCATGCAGCCAAGTGAAGCTGCCTGTCTGAACTACAGCTCAGACAGATGTTAGAGCAGACTGCAGAAGACCAAGAGTGTAATTTTTACCTACTCGTATGCTTAATTATACCTTTTTCATAGGTTCCCATTTCCTAAATTCTTCCTAAGGAAAAATTACCAAAAAAAATACATATGAATCTGGGGAAAAATATTTTAAAAGTAACACTTTTAGCACTTCTTGCCACAAACCAGATGTGAAGCTCTTCCTTGTGATTGACAGTGGGTTTGGATTACTTTTTTGTTTTACAGCAAATAGGGTGGTGCACAAAGGATCATGCTCCTTTCAGCATCAACTTTCAAGAAGGTAAGTCCAGTGAAGACAAAAAACTGTATGTCACTGCTGGTCCAAATGAGGGCAAATGCATTCAGCAAGTTAGTCACTGTTAAAATGAATATTAGTACAACTGACATAATTTAAGCAATTCACTCATCCACTCACTCATCTAACTGTAAGCAGTTTATACAGTAAGAACAACTTAAAAAATAAAAAGACAAAAATCTACCAACTAGGCTGAGCTGCCATCCTCTCCATGTAATCCTTGGCCATATTGATGGCCTCCATGTTTTCAGGGAAGAGCACACAGAACATTGCCAGGGCCCCAAGGTTGTTGCCATAAATTTCATTCCAGCGAGCGCTGAACTCCTTTGGGTCCCAGGGAGGAAGGTACTCCAGGGGATTCGACAGCATGGTTTGCACTGCTTCAATCAGACGAGCCGCAATGTGCTGGTGCGTGGTGCTGGCCTGGAGCCGCAGAGCCTGCACGTCCCCCTTGGAGAAGTAGAGCATGGGGTAGCTGTCATAGTTGGCGTTGACAAAAGGAACCATCGTGTCTTGGTCCTCCCTGGCGCCGCAGGCAAAGGCAAAGCAAACCGCGTGTATGAAAAACACACTTGGGGCTCCCCGTGTGTGAGTCCTCATTGTGGCATCAGATCTCCAGGTCTCAATGGCAGCCAAACCATCTTTGAGATGTCCTGTGGCAGATGGGCATGAAAGAATGAGTTAGAAAATGAACCTGTGAGACACTATCATTCAGGAGCCTCTCTAGGAAATATAATTCCATCTAAAGAACCCCATGTATTCTCCAGGTGAGTTTCAAATCCTTTCTATTTGAATACTTCAGACAAAACATCTGCTGAGCGATTCATCTGTCAGAAAAAGCTGTACATGTTGAAGAAAGCCCATCCACAGAAAGAAGAAAGTTCCTTCCCACACCTTGCCCTCTAGTAGCTGATACCAGCTGAAGGGACACAACAACAGCTCTTGTACTTGAGATTTCAAATGACTGCAACAGTGCCTAATATGAAGCAGTGCTGACTGTACTGGCAAGTGCAGAAAGGCGGGAAGGGAGGAGGAAGGGGGAGAGCCAGGGAGCTGGCGGCAGCCAAGCCTGCATGCTGCCTTGGCTGATGTTAGCAGCTGGAGAGAGGCAAAGATGAGGAATGCTGGAAGTTTGCGCCGGGGTCACTCTATACGGGGCTTAAGGCCTCCGGTTCTGACACGTCCTCATTTCAAAAAAAGAAAAAAAAGAGCAAGTCAGGAGTCAAAAAGGGAAACAGTAATTGGCAGTCTTAAAATACAGCTGAAATACTTTGCCTTCCGGGCATTTAGGGGTTTGCATTATTAGTATTTTTTTCCAAGGGGCTTTCCATTTTACATGAGGAGATTTACTTCCAGTTACCAGGAAGGCTGAACATTGAATTAAAATGCATATTCTTCTATGTACATGACTTCTTGAAATGTGCTCAAATGGGAAATCTATGCAGAGGCAAATGCAATTTAAACGTAGTAACTTTGTAGAAATTACCAGCTATCTGGCCTAAAGTCACAGATAAAACATGGCCAAGATCCCCCTGAGGAAAGCCAGCAAATTCCTAGAATTCTTAGGAGGGAAAAGGTTATGGAAAGCAGGCTCAAGTGAGACAGTTTTATGTAAATAATGAACAGTAGTTTTCAATTATTAAAAGGAGAAATAGAAGGAAAGAAAACCTAAAAACAGATACTTTTTTTCTCCCATGGAAAACCTGTTTCATAGGATTCAGTCATAAAACTTGTAGGAAGTTAAAGTACAAAGCAACCTTTTACTTCTCCCCACAGGTTCCTATTCCATAGCCAAAATTTTCTAATAGAAACAGAGGCTGCTAAAACCTTATTTAGAGACCCACATCCTGTTTCAACAAAGGCATTAATATGAGAGAACTCTGACAGACAAGGACCTTTCATGTCTACTGCGTGCCCAGACCCTCTAGATTTTTGTGCTCAGATCCTAAAATTAATCTGTGAGCAAACACCTTTGGCCAAGAAATACATAATTTCTTTCTACCTAGAGCACAAATAATATTGCACACTGTAACTGCTTAAATTTACCTATTACAGCGAGCAGCATAATCGCTTAAACAGAGTGTAATGGAAGATGACATTTTCATAGCATTTTAATGCATTTTGCAAGTATATTTTGCTCTGGTTTGGATGTAAACCAATTGCTGCTGGACACATTATCACAGGCTGGTTTATTTGGTAACACTTTTACTATATCTACATAGTCTCTCACCACATACACACATACAAAAAGACACATTCACCATAGTTTATCCAGATATACTCAAATCTACTTGTATTCTTCTCTATGCTGAAGGAAACTATACAACAGTATATTTTAACACGAAGGAGGTAAAAACAAGCCAAAGCAATACATTATTGTTGAAACATGATGTCATCTTTAATTGATGAAAAACTGCTTTGTCATAATAAAAAAACCCACTACAGTTTTTTTTTTAAAGCCTCTGTGATCCTTTAGAACTGTGGGCAGACGAAAGAACCTAAAAAGTACCTGAAAAAAAGCTAAAAATGCTTGTAGCCTTTTCTGTGTTAACTATTTATTGAAAAAATTTCCTGTCTCACAAAACCAGAAAAAAATCCCAGCTAGCAGTAAGAACTTCATGCATTCTTTCCTTTGGTTTGAATTCTGTAAGTACTCCTGCACATTAGTGAGAATTAAGAACATGCATAAATTTAGGAATGGTTTTAAAAGGTCCCTAAATTAAGTTATTTCTGACTAACGATTAAGGAATATACAGTAAGGTTTCCCAGAACTCCTTTGCAAATCTGAACACATATTTCCCAGCATTACACCATCATCAAACATATCCCGTGTTGCCAAAAAGTCATACATAGTCTGTATTCCTAAGTATTCAATAGCCTCCCACATTTTCACCCTTCATTCATGCGCACATTTCACTGAGAAAGTAAACCCTTTTTATACCTTTACATGAGAAGGAGCTGCTGCACCACATTGTTTAGGCTAACAACAGAATAACTGGAAAACCAACCTATTGTATATTCAGAGTCAAGATCTGGAAGAAAGTCAATAGGCAGTGACAAAAGCGGGAGTACGAAGTCATTTATTCTTGGTTAAATTATACTGTCACCCTTCCTACGATATGAAGACAGTAACTCACAGCAGCCACAACTCACTAAGGACAGTGAGCCCTGTCCCATAACTTTGCAGGGCTCAGCCTGGTGTGACTGATGGATGGGAGGAGGCAGCTGGAAAGGAGTACACCTTCCTTTCCAGCAAACCTCTGAACCTCGATTAGCAGCAGAGCTTAGGTGAAGCTGGATCTGTGCAGGTAACTGTTCACATAAGCTCTAGCTTACCAGTGGTGTGTGAACCTGTTCCAAGTTTGCCTGATATATAGGGCTTGAAAGAATTGGAGTCTAGGCCTTCTGATCATTTAATGTGCACTCACAATACCATTTTTTAAAGCTAAAGGAATTTCTTACTCTCATATTACACTGCATCATTACCAGCCACATCTTCCAAGAAAAACTTTACCAGGCAACTCAACCTTTTCTGAAAACGAGGGGGTTTTATTCAGTTAGGAAACCATAATCTGATTAAGTATTAAAAATTAAAAGGAGAATGAAGGATGCTTGCCCATGGAAGAAAATGCTACTATACAATGTGCTTTGAAAATGTTGTCATTTAGTTCTAGATTGAAAGAGCATTTTGCATGATTTCCACTCCACTGCCAGCAGAAACAAACAGTAAAAAACACCAATTATTCCAGAAAAAACACCCAAAACAGATTAAACCTTAACAATTTTAGTTCTCCCCAACTGCCTTAACTCGTAGATGTTCAGCTGTAGGAAAAAAAAAAAGTATTGTAAAACTGAAACCACTAACTAAACTAAATGTTAGTTTATACAGATAATTTTACCAAATAAACTATTTAAAAGAAAAGAGAGGTGCATTTACTCCTGCCACATGTGCACAGAAACATCACTTCATCAGTGTGAGCAGAGGAGTGAGAGAGGGGCAGAGGAGGAGGGAGAGGAAATGATGGCACTGTTAGGATCATCAGCTTGCACAGCTGTCCTTGAAGAAATCTGACCTTCTCGTGGGTGATTAAAAACAGGTAAAGAACTGTGGTTTTCTGTAGTATCAGTTCTGAAAAGGCACTCTGCTTTGTAACTGCTTTTTCCTGGGGCCAAACTTCTTTCACTTCCTAAAAAAGCAGAAGTTGCAGGTGCCTCTGCTGGGATCTCCCATGTTAGCCATGACCCATCTCTGACATGAGCATCTAGTCAACATTTACAGTCAGGAACAAAAAAGGTGGGATTTCAGGTGACTAAAACTTCCATGAACCAGAGACATTACAACACCACAAATTACTCAGGTTTCTGAATAGAAGATCTTCCCAGAGCCCAGGACTGGGACATGAGCACATCAGACCCTTTGTCTTCTTTTGGGAAGCTACTATTTTCCACAAAGGCTGCAGTTCTCATTATCATTACCTGAGATACCTGAGAAACAAATGTGTGCCTAAGAAATGTGTTCAAATATTTAAAGGAAAATCTGTCCACCATACTGACGAAAATCAAATCTTCGGGTTCAGTGTGCAAACTTTTACCTCAGAATCTTACCTCTGAGTAAGCATGGACTTACATTTCATAATTTCTTTGCACTTCATAAATGATTGTCAGTGAAAATGAACTTATTTACTCAATTTTTTCAATGCTTGTAATACTATAACATGCAGTTTCATTTTAAACAATAGTGTCACTACAGTTTTGTCACAAATTACATTACAAGGATGGTATTAAAACTAAAATAAGCAATTTTAGAACCCAGTGTTAAAACAGGTAAGAAAGTCATAGATATTTCAACAAGAAATGGCCAACCACCAGAAACAGCTGCTGTCCTACCAAAACTGTGAAATCAATAGGTAACACTGCAATGAGATGTGCGTGGAATATTGTTCCTTTAAATGGAGAGGGATGTGCAACTCTTTGTCCCAATGCTGACAACTGCCAAAATGTAACACAAGAAGCGGTAGGTTAGATCACAGCAGAGAAAAGCAAACTTCTGTAGGATCTTCTTTTTGCTCTTTGTCCAAATATCCAAAATATCTTTTCACACCCATTGCAATTGACTTCATTGCTGATGAGAGGAGCAGAATCCATAACATGGAATATATCAGCTGGAAATTGTGGTAACATTTTATAATGGTAGCATTCTAAAATCATGACAGTTACATCAAGTGAAGAACGGTTTTGTTCAACAAAGTCAGTTTTACCACCAATCTAAATATTTTGCGAACATATTTAAAATGGGAGAGCAATTTAGTCTTCTAACTGAATCCAGTGACATTCTGGTACCAAAAAATTCAGGGTAAGTCCATGAAAACAGAGGTGAAAGAGTCAATGGAGACTAATTCCCATATATATACTGTCATTTGGTTCCAAAGAACCATATCCAATACAGTGTAATTAGGTGCATGATGGAGCAGAACTAATAAAACTATAAGCTTATCTTTGTGCTGTAATAATCACAATAAATCTACTGACTGAAGTCCCAAGCTGTACAGCTTCTACATCAACAAGCAATACTGCTGAGACCCTTTCAAAGCTGTGGGGCAGGACACCAGGGTGGGAAACTCCCACATCCCAAGAGTCAGGAGCAGCCCAGAGTCCTTCACCCACCTTTTGGTTGGTGAGCTAAAGCCAGTGACTATCTGACTCTCCAATAAAAATACTGGAAAGGTGTAAAAATCACTTCTTAAAACTTCAAAAACACCTATTATGACCTTAACCACCAGGGGACATTACTTCATTTCTTCCTCTGTTTTTTTCACTGTGCTACATGCTACAGTTATATAATTTCAAAGGTATTTCAAAACTTAAATACTGAAATCCCAAATATAATTTAGAATTACATCTGCCATAAATAAAGTACAGCTCAGGTACCCACGTGTTAATATTGCACTTGCTCTGAAATGATCTGAAATACTTTAAAAGACGCTTTGTACCAACTTTTATGTCTGACTAACAGCTGTGCTATGAAAATCCTACTGTCAACCAGAAACAGCCAGTTCCTATAGGGATTATCAGTATATGCCATCATGTCAGCAGTCACGATTTAAACTTGTGTCTGTCCTTTGATCTAACGCAAAATTAAATGGATCCGTGTAGAGCAGTACACAGCCGTGTCAGACCATAATTCTGGAAGAATAGAGGGCTGCATTCATTCTCCACCATGCTACAGGTAAGACAGCAACTGCAAAATATTTTTATAAGTTCACAGTAGGATGTGTAAGGTATCTGTGATGGAAGTTTCATCTGTTAATTCCTTTCAGTTAAAAGCTTATTTGTCTATTTTACCACTATATATATAAATTAACAGGGCATACCCACATACACTCTGAATGCATAACCTTATCTCGGCCTCAAGAGATAACATGATTTAAATCATCTGCATGTCCAAACCATAATCTGGGAATTTAGAGTTTCCTTCTATTTTGCAATTCATCCTCCTGCAAAAATGCTTTCTTGGTAATTTTTTGGTTGCACTAACAATAGTACTTCCAACCCTTACTGGGATCTTTTATTCCATTCCTCACTTTGTAGAATGAGTAAGGAAGGAATTTTGATATCTAGAATCCTGCAGATGATCATTCCCAGCCAGTACAGACATGCCTGTTAAGGCATCCACATTCAGTGGATGAAAGCCCAATCACTTTTACCATTGAAGGCTTAAAACTATAAGCTACCAGAGAAAGACTCCTCCTAGAACACTAGCACTGTATCCTGTGCTGACGTAATTTCAAAGGGCCATTTCATTAATTAAAATTAGGTTTTGTTTTTTACTTTAGAAGTGTTTTCACAGATGTTAACACTATAGGAGAGCAGTTTGAAAATTTTCATCTAGTCCAAGAGAATATACTCCCTACCTCTGTCTGCTCCATTAATGTCCCAGAAGTCAAACTCACCCACGTGTTACACTATTACAGCATGCAGGGCACCTCTGGGGCTTAGGACTATGACAGTAACAGGCACTTCAGAAACACAGAACAAAGGCTCCTGCACAATCCAGGTGGTGAAACAATATTCCTTTGGCAACTATTGAGAAGTAACTCATCTTCCTGGCCCTTGCAGAAAGACCTGCTCGGGGTCAGTAAGGCTGTGAACCCTCAGGTGTCAGGTATTAGGAACACTTAGGGTTTCCTCTGAGAGCAGCCAACAGCCCTAAGGCACAACCACCCGCCCCCAAGAAGGCAGCAAGGGAACAGAATGCCTGGGGCAGACTGGATGGAGCCTCTGTGTGGATCCAGTGGTACAGTCATGGAGTGTAGGAGGAACTGGAAAGACTTCGCATGGGGATGGCAATGCCCAGGAGGCACAAACAAAGGACAGGAAAAAATAATCACACATGCAAAGGGGAAAGCCAATTTACTGCTGCCAGAATTCCTCCTTGTGCCCAACCCACCCCAGGGAATTGCATGCCATCCATCTTCCCTCACTTCTGAGGAGGCTGATTACAACACCAGAAACTTCTGATACCAAAACAAGTGCTTTCATTTCAGACTTTTAACTTTCATCCTCTTTCCAACTGATGCTACTTTGCTGGCATTGACCTTTACTCTTCTAAATAGCTGTAAATGTTTTAAGTCCCCTCATTTGCTGTTTTTGACTATGTATAATTAACAGTTTTAATATTCCCTGCTTATTGGTTCGTCATTAACAATTGTCAATTGTTCTAATTGTTTCATTCAATTGTCATCAAGATGCTGTAAACAAATTATGTGATTCTGATGGAGTTTTACAAAACCAGTGAGACAGGGAGTCTCACTCCCTGTATATATAGCTACAAACTTGAGTAGCTGAAGATATAAAGTATTTTTATTTATGAAGCATTTCCACAGGACTTCATATTAATAGACAGGAATTCTAAAATGCATCATATCCTTCAGTTGCTATGGGATCAAAACTCATTTTAACTATGTTTCCATATCCTGTTTATGACTCATTGTTGCACACAAAACCATATTAATATTTTATTGTTATTTTCATTGTGATGGTTTTGGCTAAGGTAGAGTTAATTTTCTTCAAAGTAGCTGGTACAGGGCTATGTTTTGGATTTGTGCTGGAAACTGTGTTGATAACTTAAGGATGTTTTAGTTACTACTGAACAACATTTATACAGTCAAGAACTTTTCTGCCTCTCCCCCCAGCCCACAAGCAAGGGGGCTGAGGATCCACAAGGAGTTAGGAGGGGACAGTCGGGACAGCTGATCCCAACTGACCACAGGGGTATTCCACAACATACGATGTCATGCTTAGCATACAACATTGGGAAAGAAGGAAGAGAGATGCGTTCAGAGTTGCAGCATTTGTCATCCCGAGCAACCATTACATGTGACAGAGCCGTGCTTTCCTGGGGATGTCTGAACACCTGCTTGCCCATGGGAAGTGGTGAATGAATTCTGTTTTGTGTGGCTTTTATCTGTTAAACTGACTGTATCTCAACCCATGAATACTCTCACTCTTATTCTTTCAATTCTCTTCATCATCCCACTGAAGGGAGTGAACAAGTGGCTGTGTGGGATTGAGTTGCCAGCTGGGATAAAACCATGGCGATCATATCTGTTAAATTATTGTGACAGCATACAGGAGCACCAGCAAAGTCCAAAGATGCTGATGCTAGTCAATTTATGAAGCTAAGGAGTTTGTAATCTAAGCAGTTTAAACCAGCACTTGATTTTATATTATCTACAGGTAATCTTAGAGTGCGAGTATGCAGTCCCCAAATGTGTACTTACACAGAAGAACTGGTTCATTTGTTACAGGATGAACATCACTGTGTTCGTAGACCTAAATCATACCACTCTACCGGGTAGCTGCATCCCTCTACAGAGTGTGTTGTTCATTATCACTGATACAATTTTGCTGCTATCTCATTATCCAGGGTTTCGCCACAGAGGGAGAGAGCATACAGCTCCTCTCTCTGTCCATAGACTTACACGTACCCAGATGCAACTGCTTTTTTCAGGGTACAAACTTGGACAGACAATGAAATGTATTATCCTGCAGTTCCTTCAGGGCTTATTATTGTCCTCAGTGCTCCCTAGAAAACCCTTAACAAAAGCCTTGAAAAAAGTGGTCATCACGTTTTCAAGGGCAGAAGCCTCAACTGCAGATGGAGTTAAACGGCTACATTACCCCTGCAAAACACAGCTACTCACAGTGTGCATGAGCAATCTGCGAGCAGGTGTCAACACAGCCATTAAATTATGGGTTAATTTTGAAATTTAGAATCTTATGATCTCATTTCTGACTGTAAGTTGTGCAGGCATGGCTCTCACAGCATGAAACTGAAGAGATCATTTTGGTAAAAGGTGTGATGAACCATGATTTCAAGGATGTGTTTAAAAGGAACACAATATCCACAGAAAGGCTTGTGAACAACTTTTCAAAATACTTTAGCAACTCTAGGCAGCCACTTGATTAGAAGGCTGAAGAAGGCATACCAGGTTTATATAAAATATTCAGCATTTTTAGGATTTCTGATAAAAAAACCCCACAAAATAAAAGCATAAACCAGGCTAACCATGGTAAAAGAACTTGTATGTTAAAATTACATTTCTCTTGTACTGAGATACACCACCTACCAAAGTCAAATGACCAGGGTCCCTACAATTCTTTGCCCACTCTAAACAATGCTACTGCTGATTCCTCCTGTATACTCTGAGTCTAAGCAAGGGGAAAAACACAAAGAAAGACCAAACAAAGGTAATTTCAGACTGTGTACATAATAGTCACATTGTGCCTGTACTTCCACACCTGACCACGTCCAAGAGTGGATGAAAGTGTCATGCCAGCACCTGATGTGAGAAAGCATTTCCAGTGCTCTGTCCTTCATGTAATTCCCAAAATGACCAGACCCCTTTGGTAAGCTCTCTGTTACCAACATTTCACTTCTGCTAAACTTTTATTGACAAAGTGTTCGTAAGAGAGATCTCCGGTAGCATTTGCTGAATTTCCTTTTTCCTAGTAGGCTTCTCTGCCCAGTTCTCATTCTGAGCACATAGCTGAATCTGCTCGAAGTGCAGTGAACAAGGGTTTGGGGGTTTACTAATGCAGCACTGTCACACCTCACTCTATCCCAGCCGGGCTTAGCTGGGCTAAGAGACAGCAGTACAAAGTTCGCCCACAGAAATAGAAAACTGGCTCAAAGGGAGTCAAACGCAGAACCTATTAAATTATTTATATTAAGTATGTGGCTATAGTCCTGAATGCAATCTGGCACCATGGTTTAACAGCTTTAGGAGAATACAGTGCCGTAACTATACTCTTTGATCTACCTCAGCTGAATGGAGACAGCAAAGAAGGCGTGAAAAGCCAGGACAAGCTTGCTGCTGAGATGTCATATTTACCAATTAAATACAATTTGCTAAGAAAAAGTCATAACCTCTTTTACTCACGACACTCTTGGATTACCAAGTATAAGCAAGAAAGCAATGGTTACAGAGAGTTGTTTTTTCCTTTATTTTTTTTATTCCTTCAGTGCCTCCAGCCACCACCCCCACCCCTCAAAGGGCTTTATTTCTTGCAAAATATCCAGGAACAATAGCAATAGTAACTAGATTTATTTCTGCTCATTGCTATAGTATGCTGTGGGTGCCAGATGTGCAAGTTTCTGTACACAAGCCTAAGAATGTGACTGAATTTTAGTTAAATGCAATCACTTCTGAGAGAAGGGACGCTTCAATTTCACCGGCATTTACCTCCTAATTTAACCCTCATTTTCACTGCTCAGACTGCTGGATGGATGTGATCATTTCTCTACTAAGCTATAAACTTCCTATGTTCATTCACAACCCAACAGATGCCTGGCGATATGAATCTTTTTATATGAATGACTTTTTACCACCACTGGTCTAGGTTTTATTTGAATTCAGTTTTAAAAAAGCTTATGTACTTGGTGTTACTCTCCTTGAGGAAAATAAACAGTACACACAGACCTCATGAGCCTTTATAAAGTACCAAACCCAAGATGTCACTCTAAAACCTGCTTTCAGCTACTCATTTTTACTTATAACTGTATGCAACCTATAAAAATCACATCTAACATTAGGCTAGGCAATAAAATACATTTTCTTCCCCACTGTAGTACAGATATTTACTCAATATCTTGTTGCAGTAACTAATATAACACTACAATAAAAACTTCTGAGTTTGCCTAGGCAACCATAGGCAATCAATGGTCCAGCTTATGCATTTCTTTCTTGCAACATTCTCTATAACCAAAGAACAGGTTGTAAAGGAGACTGTATATCAGTGGCAAATCAGCACCAAGTGTCTTTTGAGGTCAGTGTTCACAGCAGAGAACACAGATGTGTCTATAAACTATTCTCATATCTTTCTCTTTTTTTATCTTAAGAGTCCTCAGGTGTTTCTCACGGCAATTCAAAATCATGCAAAACATTACAATACTTCAAAAAAAGCAACAAAGGCAAGCTCTTACTTTGAATAACAAGAAAATGACAATTTTTTTTAAAGGCCCAGTAGTTCTGCCCCATTAAAATACACTGTGGTTAATATATTTTGGTTTCATGTCTCAGTGAAGTTTACAGAGTCAAGACAATCCCAAACCAAAACTGCTACTTTGCTGACTTCCCCTAAAAACTAATTCAGGTCACTTAAACACATATAAGCGATGAGACACAGTAAGGAAACAGTTGAAATAATACTTAGCACTTCTGTAGAACGATGTACCCAAGGATCTTCAAGTAGTTATGAAACTAATTAATTAATTAAACTTCTCAACACCCTGGTGAAGCAAGCAAGAACATTTGTCTGCTTTATGAGGAAGAAAACAGAGCCATGGAGAGGTGGAGTGACTTGCCCAAGGGTACCCAGCTAGAATCCTTCAGAGTAATAAACAGCATCTGAATTACTGACTCCCACTGCTGCCCTTTTGTTCTGTTTTTTGAAATACTGCAGTGAGTTATAATAATAGTTGGCATGATAAACATAATGTGGCAATATTTAGGCTGAGATTTTCTTTGTCTTTGTTTAGACTATATTAAAACTTTAGTGTTATTTAAATTGCCGTTGATCTTCTTAGTGTGACCGAAAAATCTCCAGGGTTGAGCAATATTTCTTGTATTTTATTCACAGTTGTGACTACTTTTTATGTTGCCATTGCTTACGGCTAAACTCTAAGCCACTCCAACTTGAAAACACAGGAAAATGTCAGAGTTTTATGCTGCTTCAAGAGGGAGCAACAGAAGAACAGAGAGGGTGGTTACTTTCATTCATACCAAATTGGATTTTAAGAGTTGGCATGAGACATACCAAGTGATGATGCACTGCCTTCATGCAATACTAGCTATAGGAATTTGCAACTCGCTGCCTGGGGCTGAGAAGATTGAGCTTCCCGAGTTGACAGTTCTGGTCCCAGGTCACTTAAAACTTTCCCAATTTAAAAAAAAAAAAAAAAGTATATATATAACAAAAAAATAGGCGGCAGGAAGTTGCATCGGGCAAGTTGCTCTGCTCCTGTGTCTCAGCTTGCCTAGGTGCAAGACAAGGATGCTACTGCTTACCTTTCACACGTGCATGTTTGGGAGGCTGAACTCGGCAGAAAAGGCTCGGAGGCTCCCGC
>WAAG01084845.1:51841-67952 GCA_013390105.1 Tichodroma muraria | reverse complement strand
TGAACAAGATGTGGTCTGCCATTTTTATAGAAAGCTGTTTAAATATTCCAGTTTCAATCTTCTCCAAATAATGACAGAAAACCCTAATGAAAAACAAAAGCATTTAAGCCCCAAAACCAAACCAAATTCGTAATTCTGGGAACTGGGATTGCTATTTATAAATAAGAAGAGAATGCAGTGTAACCAGGAATTGCTCTCAAAAGGCTTCTTGAAATGTTAGTATAATTTTAAAACTACCTACAAAGCAAGTGTTATTTGGAGGCACAAACCCTACTACTAGAAACACTGTTTTCCTTTTAGTTCTATTGATTTCTTTTGTGACTCTTGGTTTCATTCCCAGGAACTTACAATGCTTGCTAAAAGCTCATGTTATTTATCTACCATGAACTCTTGTGTATCTGTGATTGTTCAGCAAAATTCTATTTCTTAGTAATTTGCTCTAGATGATTTATATTTTCCAGAATTTAACCACAGGCTTGATTTTCTTTTCCACCTGATATCCAAATTATTCAGGACATGATGCTTAAGAAATATGATGGACAATAAAAGGGAAGGATTCTGCAATTTTTGGGTGCAAAGGCAGTCAAAATCAGAACTTTTTTACTATTTCTCTGAGCCTTCTTTGAGCACAGCTCTGATTTAATATTATTCCATGCTTTCATCCCTCCTTGCTCCTCTCTTGAGTTCATGATGCCAGTCATATCAATGTTGGAAAATGTCTTCAATCTGCTTACAGATGTGTATTAGGAAAGAATTATGGGCTCAAGTTTACTGGAAGTATGCTTGAATTGTAGGAGCTATTCAATAAGTCTTAAATTGCACATTTGCTGCTGCTGCATCTCTGCTGTCTGATCTGTCAGTAACAGCATTGCCTTTGGGTGGTTTCCTCCTCAAATACCTTTTCATGGTGAATTTGGGTGAGACATCCTGTCTGTGTCCACTAGGGCAATGTCTACTCCCGAGAAGAAGGAAATGAATGCAGTTATTGTACGTATTCCTGTATTGGCACACAGGCAGAAAAGATCCCCGTGGAAGCTTTTCCTCTGGTGTAACTCACGAGCTCTTCCCTGTGTAGTTCTAAGAAAACACTTCTTCATGTCCCTCTTTCAGCATACACAGATCAAGGATAGAATAAGATGTCTCTTGATAAGCAGACTTCTAGTTATGCTTAGTGGCTGCCTTTTTTTTTTATAGTACTTTGCAACCTTTTGTGTGGCATTATGAGTAGTTCTCTGCATTCCATTGCGGTATTTCAGTTTTATTACTAATATTAGAAAAATGTGTGGTATTTAGTGCTTTTATTTGATACCTGTAAACAGACAAATGGCTGCTCAGCACTGCATGAATCTTGAGAGGTGTTTTCAGATTACCATTATTGCACAGGAGAAGCCATTGTTACACAGAGCATGAATTTGCTTGAGTTAACAATGGGATGCTGGAAATTCCTTTAGGAATAGTCTGGCAGTGTCTTGAGCACGTTCTTTGAAGTGCTGTTTTGGAAGTAATGCTTTATTTCTGATAAAGGTATTTTATTTGAAATGGTATGTAACAATCATTACTCACTTCAGCCCCCTTTGACCAATGAACCTGAAAACATCCTCAGGCAGTAAACTTGCATTTTTCTTAAAAGCCCTACTGTACCAGGGCAAGGATAATATTGAGAAATTTCATTGCTGCTTATAAGTGGGGATATCATTAGTCATCAGAGTCATTATTAAACTATGTGATTTGTTAAATGGATGCACAGTATATCTGAATTGCCAAAAAATCGATTACATTTTTTTTTTCTAGGAATTATAGTAGAAGGTCTACAAGCGCACACAAATAGAAATTTATGTGAGACTGTTCTAGTAGGAACCAGTTTGAAGTCTGAATTGCTGTGATAACTGCTAAAAAAAATCCTTTCTTATTTCTAAGAGGTGGAAGTTGGTGCCATTGAAAGACTGAAGTTAGGCCAAAATGACAATTGCACATAAGCAGTCACTACATCACAGTCATTCATTGTCTGCCAATGACTTCAGATGGGATTATGTGGGGTTTTTTCCCTGACATTAAGAATGGCATTCAAGTATTTGAATGCAAATGCTTAGTGCCATTTCATGTCACAGACAGAGAACTAAAGACCTGCATCTTTCTGGAGTGGCAGGGGGAAGCCAAGCAGGGTAGACCATGGCATTTAAAATAGCACATGACATCTGTTATTAGGGATCAGAATCCTACTGTTTTAGTGATATTCATTTTTTTAGTGACTTTTAATTTCTTTCTGGTTTCCTGCAATACTCTCTAACAGCTCATGTTATTTGCCTTCCATGCAATCCTGCAGAGCTACAACATTTAGTCTCTTAAGAGAGTGTTCCAGCTAAAGCTCTGCTTAAAGATCTTACATGGGTTGTCATTCTTCCAGTGTCTTTTGTACCCCATAACAGTTTCACAGTAAGTTCTTTATACCTCATCTCAGATAACAATTATATACGTTTATGGATGACTGAAAGATAAATGTTTTTCACAAAATATATACAGATATTATTTCAACATTCATTGACATGAAAGAAAGTTGCTTGGATTTTATAGAATATTCCTCTTGATGTAGATATAGAATATCTACTTGAAAGAGTTACAGCTCGGATTACCTCCTCTATCTGAGTTTCTAGCATGCAAAGGTGATTTCCCTCTTCTGCATTTATCACGAGATAAACTTCGCATATATGAACCATAGAATATGAAATCTATTGGTTCAAGAGAGTTATGGAAGAATAAATTAATTATTATGAACTGATCTACTTGCTGTAATTCATACAGCAGAAATGTCTCAGTTGCTTACACTGAAACCACATCTAAGAAATCATGTAACCAGAGTGGATCATGAAGGCAGTTCCAATGTAATTTTAAAACCAAAAGATCTGAAATTACTCTTTATTTGGTAATGCAGCAGGAAATATAGAAAGTGATAGTGGCTGCTGAGGAATGAGAGAAAGGATATCTGCATCACTCATACAGACAGCTTGCAGTATGGGAAAAAAAAAAAAGTGGAATAAAGTGATTTGCAAGATTAGTTTATACCTAAAACTATATATTCTGGTAGGATACAGTCTTTGCAAATTGATACCAACAACTTTTCCTGGAAGAAACACCTCTAGGCTTGATTCGGGAGGATATGTTCAGCCGTACTCTCTGTGCCTTCACCTTTCTGTCCATCTCTGACAGTAACTGTGGAACCCAGCAGCTGATTTCAGTCAGATGTGTTGGAACAGGCAGTGATTTCAAACGTATTAAATCCAAACGTGAAAATTAGCAGTGAACAGGAATAAAGAAACTCAGATAAGTGCCTCTGAAGGGGGAGTGGATGGAACACGAACCCAGCAGTCGCATGGTCTGGCTGACCTGCCAGCTGGCTGAGCAGCACACGGAGTAGTTTCCCATTCCGTGGCCAATTTTCTGACTTGGGCTGTAATTCTGTCCAGATCGCAGCTGTAAAGCTTCCTGACCCTTTTTGTGTGTACTGGAAGAGATCTGAGTCTCCCTTTTTAGCAACATGAACTTTCAGGCAAATAAGAGAGCCGGAATTCATGAATTCTACACAGGGAAATATTGAGTTAATGTTGGAGAAGAGTCTGTCTAGAAAGTGAAGCTTGAGCTTCTGAGCAAAAAGGCATTGGAAATTTTTCATTTTGGCTCCCATTTCTCAGGATTCCTATAGTTTTTAGCACTTGTCCCACAAGTTTTCCTCAAGCAAAGAAATTTAGATTTCATAGTGCTTAGTGACAGGAATATTACAGCTTGGGAGTGGGCTGTAAATCCTGGGTGGCTGTAGTAATTCCCAAGGGAATAGCATATGTCACCACAAATGAAGTGTGAAGCTGATGGTTTTTCTGTCTCAGATACATCAGAGGGAAAACTCATGTAGTAAAGACTCAACAGGTTTGTAAACCTCTACCTGAAAAAATGTAGCTTGCTTGGAGGAGTCCAGGCAGACTAATGGCTTCCAGCTGGAATTGCATGTATGTGTGGGGTTTGTGTGTTGGACAGTTACATAAGCATAAGCAATGGGTTTGTTTTCTGTGAAGGTCTGAATAAGGGAAAAATTTTAGAGCTTTGGAATTTATTAATCCCCACACAGAATATAACCACTGGAGATTTATAGCTGTAATATTTAGCTTTCCTTAATTTCCATAATTTTCTGTGTTTCTTCTCCATCCATCTGCATTTCTTATAACAGACATTCACTGGCTTTCTTAAGGGTTTTTATTTGGTTTTTGTCCATCATAAACTCTTTGATGTTCTTTGATTCTGCTATTTTAATTTTTTTAATAAATTACAGCCTTTTTTTGTTGTTATTTTTTTTCTCTTGATAAAAGAAGTTTTTGGCGAGATGCCGACCTTGCTTGTACCATCCACACCACCAAGTTTTAACCTGTGCCAGGTTAAAGGTTTCCAGCCAAAATGAGGAAGATTAACATGAGCCTTCAAACGAGTGTGCAGAAGTCAGTGTGCCATTCCCTTTTCTCTTGAAAATTCAGGACTTCCCTGATGCCCAGAGCCAGCAAGTCGAAAAGCACTCGTCAGCAGAGTTCATGGCCCCAGACCTTACTCTCTGTAGCAGAACATTTGTGCCCACACAGCTCTGCAGGGAGGGACAAGTGGCCCCTGAGCACAGGCTGCTGCCAATGGCACTAATCCTCCTTCATGATTCATGTATATCCACGGGATGTGCTCATGCAGGTGAGGCTGCCAAACTGGAATTTGGAGTCAGACTCAGTTCAGGGGAGGCTCTGACATTGTGTTGCTTTCTGCGAGGCACCCAGAATTCTCCCAGCCCACACAGATGTTTTATTATTGTATATTAATATGCATTATTGAAATACCACTGGAAGGCCAGGTGCAATTTAGACTGTATTGTGCTGACATGAATAAAAATTGCAGTAAGCAACAGATATGGCCCCCAAGGGACTGTTGTCAAAAAAACAACATGGACCATACTGGAGAGATGGGCAGAAGAAAGAGGTACTGAGGGGAAAGGGAAATAAATAACTACTAATGAGATAAATGCAAGCTGGTATCAGGTGTGAAATAATTCCAGTTAAAGACGGAATTTATTCAGTAACAGTTGTTATCTTGGTGAGCTGCTCTCTCCAAGTAGACAAGAGTGGGAGTAGAGATACCAGTGCTCATGCACATTATTGAGAATCCACATGCGTGGCAATGATTTTGATTTCCTCCAAATGCAGGTGAGACAAAAAACAACTTCAGCTACTTTGGAGCCAGATGAAAATGTCACCAGGAAACTTAATTTTTCAAGATGTGTTACGAATATAGATAAGTTGTAGCCTAATGTGTTTATCAAATACCAGGCTGTTCTATGCCCCCCTTTTCACCCATATTTTTTGCACTTCTTTCTTTTTCTCGTTACGTGAGCATATTAGTTATGTATCTGCAATGAAAAAAGTATAAGTTGGTATTGCAGTTACTACCTTCTCAAGCCTTTATATTACTGGTTGTGCCATATTTATGGGCAAATCCTGCACACCTGACTCAGACAAGTAGATCTACTAAGTGTAGAGGAGATACCTTTTTTAGAAAATCTTTATTCATATAATAACGACAGATCAAACAATGACATTCAGCTGGGAATTTGTCTGCCAATGCTAATTTTAGAAGTACCCATGAAAATACATTTTGTTTTCTTTGATTCTCTTCCCTTTATAAAGAGCTGAAGAGAGAACCATAAAATTCGCAGTGGTGGGGCTTTGAATTCTTCATCATTGTTGGGCTATCACAGTTTGCATGCTTTTGTGCAAGGTTCTCCTGCTGTCTCCAAGCCAAGGGAAACAATCCACTGCAGGAAGCATTTTAAATGGTCATATAAACACAGAATAAAATTCCATTTATTTGATATATAGGTATATTTATATTTACATTTTTTTTAAAAAATATTTGAAAATCAAAGATTCTAGCTTTTGATTTCTTATTTTGAAGGACTACAAAAATGGTTATTCTGTCTCTTATTTTATTAAAAGGCATTCCAGGCTGCTTGATCTATTCCAAAGATCTTCCTTTACTGAAGTTCCTAGGTAATCATTGAAAGATGTTATAATACAAGTAATTAAATAAAACTTAATATTTTCATGGGCTATTTATTGTAGCCACCATGCAGCAGAAAGGCCTATATCAAGTAGGTGAGACAGGATAATGTAACAGGAAGCAACCATTTTAAGTCTTTGCTTTTCAGAAAGGGGTGTAACCAAAGTGTGGAGGTAAAATTAAAGTGCCTTGGGGTGAGAAAGGGTTAAAGATAATGTATATGTCTATGTGTGGGCTTGAACATACATTTATGTATCTATGTTTCATTCAACATTAGAGAAATAATAGCTCTAATTTCCTGTTTCCTATATATTATACTTGAGATTTCTGCATCGAGAATCTTAATTCTTAATAGTGTAGATTATTATTTAAACTTCTCAGTTTTTTGCTGTATGCTTGGGACATCTATTTTAAATACTCTGCTGGCTACTTACTGTCTGTTAATGGGTTTTTTCAGGTGTAAGGTGGCTTTACAAGATGTTTTTTGATTCAAGAGGGAAGCTCTTACTATGGTAATGTGGATTTCAGAGGCAGCAGTTGTTGGCCTCAGGGCAGTCATTGAGCTGGCAGTTCTGAACCAGTTGTGATTAGGTGCATGTGAGAATGATATTTTGCATCTCTGTGTACAGAATTTTGTTGAAGATTATTTCTTCCCCCCAGCATATTTTAGATAAGAGAGTTCTTTTTTTTCCCACTCAGTAGTGTTGCTCTCAGTTTTAAGTGCTGGCATTTTATTCTTCCCTTCTGAAAAATAGTTATTGTGCATGAATATTCTATTTCATCTCTCAGTAAAAAAAAAGAATTTGGTGTTTCTATCTGTTGATGGATTATTTCTTGATCAAGCAAGTCAGAATTATGAAGGATGAAATTTTATCCTAGTTTACTAAGAGCAAACAAGGGGACACCTCTTAACCTTAAATGAAAGTACTCTTAAACTTAATACACAGAGATAAATACACATTTGCCCTCCCTTCCCGGGAAGCAGATGAATAAATACACCTCTCTGAACTGAGATTAGTCCTTGAACTTCATCATAAAATCAGAACTGAAATTGTGGACATTTCCCAAGGACATAAGTATACTGAAATATTCCTTTGGTGAGTCTGCAGTGTCTACTTTTTATTGAAGTAAATAATGTTACTAAATCATTTGAAGTATTCATTCAATTTGGGAGTTTTAAACTATCCCATACAGGGCCAGGTTTTCTGCTTATCTAATCCTGCCTGCTCTCTAAGGCATAGTCCTTTCTACTGAAATGTGCTGCTATCAAAGAGTCCTGCTTGTTCTGGGTTCCTCCTACTTGTCTATGGAGCACAAATGCACCTTTCTGAGGTTAAAAGTGTTAGTGTGAGTTGGAAATAGGGTACCCACTCAGCTAGAGCATTGTTCTGATCCTCAATATAGAAACCAAGGCTCACTTTGTTGTTTTGTTCAGTTTGATTTCACTTCACTGGATTTTGAAAGTACTGGGGGAATTTTGTCAGTGCCCTATTTCAAGGAAATCTAATTAATCACTTTCAGTCATGCTCCCTAGTTTCCTGCTGTGTATTATTACTGAAGAAGGAAATTCCAGACTGATATTTTCATTAATGATTGCAGAAAGCTGGACTGGTACTACTTGAAAATATTGAATCGAGAGGGGTTATATGAATTCTTTTCATAATGTGCACCTCATTGTAAAAGAAAAGTTATTCCATGTTCATGTTCTGTCTGCACTAAGGGTTATACCAAGTAAAGCAGCAGCTCAGGGAGTAACCTGCCAAGAATCTGCCTTAAGAGAACACTGTAGGTATTTTTTGCTGTCTCATAATATGTTGGAAACCTGCAAAATATAGAGAGTCAAGTTCTCAGTTGTTTCTTGTAAAAGTTGACATTTTTAATGTGATTAATGAATGAAAGCCAAGGTACACCAGCACCATGAGAGCATCCCCCCTGTGAATGATCTCTGTATTTCCATTATTGCCTTCACCCTTTGACATCCAGATCTCTGTCTTCACCCTTTCTTATTCACAGGCTATATATTTGTAGTAGTTTGGCCGTGATTGGCCAATGTGTATTACTGACATTTTGATAGTTTTTTTTTTCTGTCTGGTTCACAATGAAACCACGACAATATTCTTAAAAGAGAATTCTAAATCCTCTTCTGCAGAATAGCATAAGAAAATAGTTCAGTTAAAACTCTGACTTTTCATTCCAGGTGGGAATTGTGTTTCCTTTTGAGGGGGCTGTTTTGTGATGTAAGTTGTGGACCAATAGTGGCCCAAAGACTACGGACTGAGGATACACTTCCAGGCACCACAGTTTGGGAATCCATGAGCCAAGCTATAATTAATGAGTCAGACTTCCTTAAAAGCTTCTTCCTCTAATGTTACAGCATGAGACTTGTTAAAATCTTCTGAAAATGTAGCTCAGACTTAGATGCCTGCCATCACTTAGGATAGCTAGCTTGCTCTCCTATTCATCTAAATGACATGAAAGATAGGGATTTTGTTTCAGCTTATAGATGGTTATGTATTTGCAGTCTCCTGATTCATTGCTCATATTGATACATGACACAAGTTGATCATTGAAATGTATTTTAAATCCCATTTTATTTGCAATCTATTCTAAGTATAGCACTTAATGCAGTGTTTCACAGTGATTCAGAATAGAGGCGAGTGACTCAGAATCAGGGAGAAGTGACTAAGTTTTTTTGACTGCTCTTGAAGGCTTTTCTGTCATAAGGAGATACTGGGAAAGAATGCAAATATTGCATCAGAAGAGCACAAATTAAGTCGGAGGAACAAAATGGAGTGCTGCAATGGAAAGTAATGATACTCTGGATGGGCAGAAGATAAGAAGCCTGCAGAAGAGATAAAAGCTGGTGTTGGTATGCTTCAACATGATGCTTGGAGAAATATAAACTACAGCCTCAGGGAATTTAAAGAATAAAGAATTTAGGGACCAGTAGTTACAGAGCAGTATTGAAAGGGAAAAGAACTAAAAGTTTCAGATATAACTAATTTGTTCTAAATTCTTGCTGATTTAAAAGTTTATGTAGTACTTATCAAGAGCTTCTTTGATGTAAATTGGGTTTTGTGTCCTTGCTTAGCATTTGAAATATTGCATAAACTACAGTACTTTTGGATATCTTACATAACTACTGAAAGTTATCTTAGTTTTTTAGTTCCTCTTGGAAAATGATTTGCTTAGCTTGTTGAAGCAGGACTTTTTTATTAAAATCTTGTGGAAGCTTCTAGAATTCTTACACATGAATGAAGTATAAAGTCTCACTTAATTTGTCTTGTGTTTTTTTCCACTGTCTACTGAGTTCACTTTGCTTCCTGACTGAGTTTAATGAACTTGCCATCCTTAGGGAACATTGATATTAATGCTGTGTACTGCTCAAGGGCCCCAGGCAGAACTGGTGCATGGTGCTGTGCAAACACTCAGATGTCATTGTGACCCTCAGTCATTTTGCCAAATTTATTACTTAAGTTTCACACATGCAACAACTTCAGCTAAAAAGTGTTTTCTTTGAAGCTTTATTGTGGTAGCCTAATTACTGCTCAGCAGCAATGAGGGCAGTCCCTTGAACCCTACAGAGCTGGGTTCAAGGAACTGAGTAAGTGGGACCATTAAAAATATTATGTCAAGTCTATCCCTGTCCTTGAGTTATGCGGAATGGTGCAGAAATAAGAGCAACAGGTCCTCCTCTATTGGCCTTGACAGCTCAGCTTTCTGGAGTGCAGGGGGTAGATTTAGTTTTTCTGTATCACCTGGTTCACTGCTGTATTACTGCAGGGATCACCACGTCGTGTAATGAAGAAAAAAATAACCCCCTAATATCAAACAGATAGCAACGTCTTGCCAGAGCTGTCACTCTCCACTTCAATTAAAGAGTGGTGTGGAGCACAGAAGCGCTGGAAAGGAAAACCCATTTCTTTACACACATCTGCTTCAGTGGGAGAAGAGGAATTTTACAAAGGGATGGATGCAAAACTGTGTAACCCCTGCCCTACAAGCAAACCAGTCTGGCCCAGCCATGTGGGACGCCACTGCCTGGGAAGGCACCACGGTACTGGGACACTCACAGACTCACAGTTCTTGCAAAGGTCAGCGTGGACTTGGACGACTGCTCTGGTGCCAGAGAGTGACGATGACATTCTGTCTGTAGGATCGATAAACAAAAGAGCTTGAGGGCTCTAATCAGGAAAATACAAAGATGAAACTGATGTGCAGGCAGAATTAATTTTCATTAATTTAAATTCATTCTTTAAATTTTAAATTAATTAATTTTAATACTATTGTTTCTATTAGGAGATCTGACTGCTGCGGGCAATCATTGTGATCACCTCTGTAACACAGTTGCAGAGGGAAAAGTACTCTTCCAGGATTAATGTATGAAAATTGGACTGTCACTGTTTCTATTCCTGTTTCCAATTTTATTGCTGATTATTAGAGTAGTCTTGGTAAGATCACTTGTTCACCTTGGACGTTCTTTCACTTTTTCCCCTAAAAAACTTCTATAAGGCAACTTTTATTCCCCAGGGGTGATGTACGTTCAGCTTTGCCAAGTAAATGTGTTTTGAATTCGCTAGATTAAAGCAGGTTACCAGTGCAGGGCATTGTTAAACTATTTCACTGCTAAATGACTCATCTGAGACGTTAAAAATAGAGTGCCAATGGGTTTTTGTTGTTCAGTTGTACTGTGACTCTAGAATTATCTTACCACTGTCGCATGGTCAACTCTAACGCTGTGTCTCCCTACTGTAAGAAAGGCTTGACAAGGCTCCCCCTGCTCTGAGGGTCTCCAGGCATTTGAAGCTGTTCTTATCTGGGGCAGATGTTCACAAGAGAGTTTTCACTTGAGCAGGAGGGAATTGATATAGTGGAATAGTTTTCCATGCTGTTTTGAGGGGAAAATTTCCTCGAACTCTAGTCTTACGCTCAGAAATGCATTTTGTGGTTTTGGTAACCGCAGCTGGAAGGTTTGCAGTGAGCACACCTTGAGTGTGTATTTCTGCTTCCCTGCCTCAAGTGAGCTTGATGAAATACTCCCCATTATTCACCTCTCGATCAGCTTTATTTCCTCATTCAGGCTAAGCAGTGTTCAGTGTGCTCCTCAGTCAGATATGGTGAACAGTCATGGTTCAGTGTATATCCACTTCTGCAGTTTTGGTTCATATACTTCTGTATTTTTCTTGGTTTTGTTTCATTAAGGTCAACAAGAAGGCAATTGAAAAACAGAAGAGGAAAATGTCTGTGTGATTTTGCAGGATGATTTCTGTCCATTTGTTTTTGTTTGTCTGAGATCAGACTATGACATTTAAGCCTTTTTTGGTTTAGATAGGATTATTAAAACACATCAATGAGTGTTTTCTCACTTGACACCAGCACAAAGTTAGCACAAGCTGCATGTGACAGGAGGAAAGACCAGTTCAGCATTTGCCTGTCCTTAAGTCCTCCATCTGATTATGACACAGTCCCCAGTTTCACAGAGTTTTGGTGTCACCCACATCCCAGAGTTTTCCATGCCTGTAAAGTTTTGGGAACAGCCAGAAAAGAAGCCCTAAGTGTGGGAACTGCGTGAGATCAAGCCTGTGTGAAACTGGGCCTGTGATGCTCCCCAGGGGATCTTTCACAGAGATCACTCACCAGTGAGTTTAGCTCAGGGCCACCCTTTCCATTTGTGCAGGGCCACTGTGGCTCTCCTAGAAACTGGTTATCGATGCTTCCTGTCTTTCAGCTACTGTCTTTTATTTTATAGACCTCCTCTCTGTTCTAAACAGATGAGGTATACCCAAAATACCATTTTCAAATGTCCTGCTCCAGGAAGTAGGATCTTTAAAGTGGAATACCTTCTGAGATGCTGGAGCTCATAAGCCTCCCTTGAGTTTTTTGTTTGACCTTTACAGCTAACTTTCTGAGCAGGTATTCAGAAGATGTGGATTTTTATAGACTCTAGTGTCAGTAGCAGCTCTGATTGCTGATTATTGTGATGATGCCTAAAAGTAATTTCTTTTGCTCTTCATTTTCACCGTCCTGAACAATGACAGGTCAGGAGGTGTTTTGGTTCTCTAGAGAATAACTTCTATAATGTGAGCTCAATTATTTGACAGGGTATTTCCCACATCCCTAGAAAGTGGCCTGGGAAGGGGATGGAAAAGGTGACTAAATTTAGGAGTCAGCCTGGTGAGTCAGGTTTGTTCATCCAGGGAGGACCTGCCCCTCACGCAGTGAATTTCCTGTACGATACTCCTGAATAGCTACAGCACATGGTTTGCAATGTAGGAGAGGAAAGCAAACCAGAATTACAGACTTACTGAAGCTGGGAACACAGTAAGAGCATCTTGGCATGGTGCAACCTTTTTCCAAGTCAAGAATATCAACCTTCTCAGGCTCTTGAATTTTTGCAAAGCAAAATTTTTATTATTTCAAGTTTTCGATGATCTTTCCCAGAGCCAGATTTGGCCATAAATTTACAGGCTGGCTTTGGATTCTGGTGTCTCTGTAAGATGTTTCAACACCTCTTGCGTGGGACACATCCTTTTTGTCCATGGTGTTAGGGGCTTTAGGTGCAGGGTGCTGCTTCGCTGGAAGGACTGGAACGCTTGGGTACGACTGGAGAGCCCACCAAGTAGCTGAGCTTCTCTGAACATGTGGGACATCTTGTCCCCACAGTGCAGGGCAGCTCATCAGCAGCTGAAGGACTGATCCAAGGCTGCATCTGGCACTGGGTAGGGAGTGTGAGAGAGGCTGCAGAGCTGCACGGGTCTGACTGCGAGGGTGGGATACGGGAGCGTGCTCTCACACTGAACGGGTTGAGTTTAACAATCCTGGCAGCCCTTTGGGTTACAGCTGAGTTATGTGGCAGTCTGGTTGGGTGGAACCTCTTGCGGTTTTACAGTTTTGGTGTGCCTGGGGTTCTTGTGTGCGTCTCTGGAGCCCCACGGGGTATCTCTTGCAAAAGCATATTTCTAACACAGCTAAGAGGTGTGCAGTGAGCTAAAAAATTGTTTGCCTAACCTTGGTATGTCTGTGTAAGAATTAGCTTTTACATCTGGTAAATAAAATACTGTGTAAACTTTCTGTGACCAAAAGATGACATTAACACAAAATGAATTGTAATTAATCTTAGTTAACTGCTAATTACCTGTAAAATCTGATTAAAGGGAAAACTAAATTTGCCTGCAGTAATTAGTGTTTCAATATGAAGTCTATGTCCATGTAAATATGTCTAGTTCTCTGTGTTAATTCATCACTACTGTTATTTATGAGCTTTTTTTTTTTTTTGCTTTCTGCAAAGGTTACGGAGAATGAAGGACAAAATTAGAATAATGAATCTTTGTTTATTAGCACAGCAACAGAACAATTATTGCATAGACATTTTGTAAACTCCAACATTATGATATTGTCAGAGAAACGTAGTGTTTCAAACATATTAGCATAGAAATAGGCTTGTTTCTTATTATTTCAAATAGTTCTGCTTGCACTGGTTTGTCATTCAGCTGTCAGTAAAAAGGCAACAAACGTTCAGTGAGAACTGATCCCAAGAAAGGACTGTCCATTCCGCTATTCATTGACAAATGGATTTTGAAATATTCACATAATGAAATCCCCAGAGCAAATGGACTTTAATAGCTGATGGGGTTTTGTAAAGCAACATCAAATCACAGATGGACATCCAGAGTGAATTTTCAGTGGGGATGGCAGGGAAGTATATACCCAGTTAGAATGTGATTGAAAGGAGTAGGACATGTAATTCTTCAGTCTGACAGGTAGCGAGTCTTTTCTCTGTTTTTTTAGCACAAATACATTAACTACCTTGTCCTCCATCAAATTGTCTTAAGAATATTCCCGTGCCAGGAAAAGTTGGTAGGTATCATGTTCAACAGCAAAAAGAGCAATCTATAAAGTATTCCTTATAGAAAACTCACAAGCCTATGCACTTCCACACACCAAGATTTTACTCAAACCAGCCCCATGCTCGTGGTGGAGTCAGATATTGCTGCACCTGCATCTACACTGAGGGGAAAATGCACACAGCCTGTCCCAGCCATCCCAGGACAACTTCCATGCAGCAAGATGCTTTTCTATAGAAACAATTCCCTCTTTGGATAAAGGACTTGAACAACACTCTTAAGCACTCAAATAGAAAATGTCCAGGGGATTTATGCTACTATCCCATAGGGGATACAGAAAGTCACTCCATGACTACCTCCTGAATTGGAAAAATAACACATGCTGACCCTCTCCCTTCTATCCTTTAAACAGCTCTCCTAAACCTTACCAAACTGATTATCAGAAGCTTAATAGAATAAGGTGGTGTGAGAACAACAAATAGAAAAGCTGCCAAAATATGTCCAAGGCCATGACAAAAAAATAAATTCGTGACAGTCAAATAACCAGTGAGCTCCACACATAGAAATGTTACAGTGTGATGTACTTTCTCTAGTGCTCCAAATACCCTTCTGGAGTTATGTGAGTGAAACAGTGACTTTGCACCAAAATACTTTGCTGATAATTGGAAAAAGAAAAGCTGGT
This sequence comes from Tichodroma muraria, assembly GCA_013390105.1. Taxonomy (NCBI): domain Eukaryota; kingdom Metazoa; phylum Chordata; class Aves; order Passeriformes; family Sittidae; genus Tichodroma; species Tichodroma muraria. Next base: position 53,348 of record WAAG01084845.1, on the reverse strand, counting down.
ACTCAGAGAAGTAGCAAACAGCTACTTTATCTCTGTCTTGCTGAGCAGGGTTCCCAGGGGAGATGTATAAAATACCTTTGAGGAAGGCGATTTGGGATAAAGTGCATAACTTTGCTGGATATTAGAAATACAGACACAACAGCTTCAGTTTTATTTTGAATTACAATTTTTTTTCAAAGCCGTTCTTTGTGATAAACCCTTTCAGTTCCACTTTCTGTCCAACCGATAATGAAATATGCCTTATCACCTCTTCCCTTGATTACCCTTCATGAGGCTTTTCTCTCAAGTTGTTCAGCTGATTAACATAACTAAACGAAATTCAGAACAGTGTGTCCTGCTTTGTACTGAGATTGAAGTTTGCTGTCTCTGTTTCAGCCAAAATGCTATCAATTGCTCTATGAAAGATACTCAAATCTTCAAATCTTGCCAGTCTTATACGGATAAAACACGGGATTTAGATGTTTACAACAAGGCTACTGGTAGCTCCCTCTTGAAATTGCTCTCCCATGAGAACAAGGGGCAAAATTTGAGGTAGATTTTGCCAATCAGGTAGGAACTGGAAGGATATCAAAGCAACTCCCTGAATGTTTCTCTGTTTCTCCTTGAATTAAGGGCATATGGATGTTCTTCTAGAAGATATGTACCATCATGCTCTGCTTGCACAAAATTTAGTAAAAAAACTGTAAAAGTTGTCAGCAAGATCTCCAAAAAGAGCAGTTCTGAATTAGGCCTTTAACACTGTCCTAACATGCCCAAATTTTATTGTATCAATGGTTAATTCCTAAATGATCTCATGACACAAACTATTACATCATCTGTGTGAACCTCTTTGAAAATTTGTAATGACACATAAATCAAGGCAGATTAGAATTTTTTCCCATACATAGAAATTGGTAAACCATTTATGTAAGTTAAGCATGATGATATCCTTGATTATTTATATGCAGTTTCATAGCTTTCAAGATCTAACCATTTGTTACAGAGAACCAAATTTCCTAGAAAGACAGACAATATGCACACAAAACCTGCACAGAAACAAAGAAAAAAAGAAAAAAAACCCAACTGGTAAATCCTGGGGCCTGTAATTTCTAGCAAATATTTTACTGTTACAAGATTATCTGGACAATGCACAGTAAACAGTATCTCACACATTGACTCCTCAGTGCTTTGTGTAATTCTTGACTGGGCCAATGTCCTCAAGGAAACTTCACCCCTCTCTGAAAGAGCTATAGAATCATGGAACCAGAGAATTGTTAAGGTTGAAAAGACCTTTAAGATCATCAAGTTCAACTGTTGAGCCAGCACTGCCAAGTCCACCACTAAACCATGTTCCCTTGTGCCACATCCAGATATTCTTCTAACAAGTCCAAGTACAGCAACTCTACAACATCCCTGGGCAGCCTATTCCGATGTCTTGTCTTTCAGTGAAAAATTTTTTCCCAATATCTAATCTAGACCTCCCTGGTGCAACTTGTGTCCATTTCCACTTTTCTGAACACTTCTTCCT
>WAAG01084845.1:7965-38516 GCA_013390105.1 Tichodroma muraria | reverse complement strand
CGCATTATGTGGAAAGAATGACAGAGCTCTTCTTGTGTGTGCAGATAAAGGCAGCAACATTTAATTCCCTCTGCACTGCTGAAACATGTCTGGTCTGTGCTAGGCTTGCACTGTACTGCTGCTGCAGGATTGGGGTCTTTTAATGCCACATATATTGGAGTATCTTACACTGTATGCTATTTTAAAGGATTTTTTGTTTCACTATTCAAAGCTGTCAGGAAATGATTTTTTACATAATTTATCTTACCCTTTTTTCTGGTATCAGTAATCCTATATGTTGAGTCATTTTTGTCATTGGCTTGGGACACAAAAGATTTGATTTCATCCTCTGCTGCCAAATATGTAACATGACTTTGGGTGCTGAGTGTTTGTAAGAGCCTTTTGCTGTAAACAGGTCACAGGCAAGTAAGGATTACTGTAGCACCTTGACTACCGTGCAAAATTTGTGTTTGAAATAAATGTGAAATTTATTTAATTAGAGAATTTTGGGGGAAAAACTACAACCAAATAACCCTTATCTTGTAGTCATTAATTTAGGGCCATATATCCTTTACAGAACTCTCTACAGAACAATTTTCAAGTCTGGGTTGGGAGCTCTTATAGGGTCTATATGCAGGCATGGCCGGCTCCTCCTCTGGAATCATCTGCCCAGGACTTCTGCTGCACAGTTTACCAATAATCAGGGAACCATATGCTGTATTTCATAGTTAAATTTGAACAGTCTTCGTTTCCACCAATAAGAGTAGTGAGAATAATTCCGTATTTTGCATTTAATTAGGAAAAATGAGTAGAGAGTGTGTAATTTTCTTTTATATGACAATTAGAAGTATGCCAAAAAAATCAGTCTGGAATTTATGTGCAGCTATCCTTTGCAATTAGTCATCATATTTACTGCCAAATAAATATGTTTTTTAGCAGAATTTCTGTGAAACTGCAATTACAACTAGGGAATGAGTAGATTAATCCCATCTGCATGTTTCGTATAGATCTTCCCACAGACACTCTGCATGCCCGCCCCACATGCTCTATTCATGGCTGACTTACTGAATCCAGTAAAACTGGGTGAAGGAAATTCTCTACTCTCTTCAAACAAAAAACTTAATTCATATAACTTAACCTTATTTACAAAAAAAAAAAAAATTAAAAAAATTACATTTTCTTATGCCACCTGCTATCATGGCAATTTAAGCAGGAGATTGCATGATTTTCCTTTGAGGTGAATATTGGTTGGAGTTCAGGACCTAATCTTTCAGACCTTTCTCCTTTTGCTAAAACAAGGGTGATTTAGAAGAGAAAGGACTAAAGGATCAGACCATGACACAGAGAACAATTGAAGTATTGCATGAGGTGAAAGGGGTAATTAATCAAGTCAGGATTAACTTCTTGGGTTTCAGTTTTTTTTGAGACAGTATGTGCTTTCAGAAGCTCCTCTCCTTTAAAACAAGTACAGTCCATAGGTTTCTTTCTTGAGAACTAATTGGGATTACTTGTTGTAGGAGCTGTTGGGTGATAAATTCAGATGATGCTTTGCAAACGTCATGAATCATGTTTTGCACTTGTACACAATACACAAAACCTTGCCAGATATAAATAACACTGCACTGGTGAGGTCTTTGTGCATCAGGAAAAATGTCTCCCAGGCATATTCATAAACCCCCACACTGCAGCACGTACATGAATAAATGAGTTGATACCAGGGCTGGACAGAGAACTGAGCACTTCCCTTACTGCTTCCCTTGGCTGCTCCTCAGCACTTTTTTGGCTCATTGTAGTCAGTGCTCTCCCAGGAACACAAGAGAAACAGTTCAGGGCACACAGAGGCAATGATCCTTCCAAAAATGACCATCATGTTTTGGCCTCTGAAACTAAAAATACATTCTGGCCTCTTTTATTGAGCCAAGTGTAGTTTTTCAACATCATTTACTGAGGCACGTGTTGGTCCTATGTTCTTCATAAGAAAAGACTTCTCAACTGTCTCAGGGAAGAGTTGTTTCAAACTAAGGATTATGAAGTCATCTTGACATATTCATTATTACTAATGGTTAATCTGTTAATTGCAGTCATCTTTAGGTTCTTAAATTATTTTTGAAAGCAGAAAATATCCGAAGGAAATATCTTCTGAAATCTTACTGAAATGTTTCACCGAACCTACTCAGTCAGAAGGCTCTGTTCTCGTTTGCAGGTTGATATTTCTGCAAATACTGCTATTTTAACATGTCTTAGGGAGCTAAACTGTGCCCATATGATGATTACAGCTATTTTCTGGACCATCTGTCTTTCAGGACTATCACAAAGTCTAGATGGATGGTAATATAATTTGGGACAAGGTATTTCGTTCCCTTAAATTTACTAATGTCAGACAATATATAGCTCAGTTCTGTTTCTGGTAATGATGATCTAATTGCCTCAGCCAGACTGTGTCACCCCATTGGGAGTATAGATTTGTGTGACAGCTGCTCAGTCGTGGGGAGACCTGGAAGGGGTCATGCCTAAATAACCAATCATATGGTTGTACAAGTGGTATCTTCAAAATGAAGTGGGTCACGAGTGAGATCCATTTGTTTCCTTCTCATTTGAGCAATGAGCAGGTTCATAGTGCAGGGGGGCAGTGCCCCCACTGTGCAGCACAAGCTGTGTGGAGACACCACAGGACAGTCACAGAAAACCTTGGGTTGGAGGTTCTGCTGCAGAATGGTGCCCCAAACACACTCCAAGCAGAACTGAATTGCAGTTTCATCACGTTACTCAGGGCCTCATGCAGTCCAAACGTGGCGCTCTTAAAGGGTGGGGATGACAGCCTCTCTAGCCCTTGGTGCAAAGATTTACCACTCCTATTATGATGATTTTTTCATGTCTTATCAGAATTTGCCATGTTACAGCTCGTGGTCTTTGCTCTTGGACTTTGTTGTCCATGAGAGGACTACCAAGAAATTTTTCTCTGTTCAACAAAGGTCCACGAAAGCAAAGAAAAAAACACTCAGGAGCATTAGAGACGCTCCCATTCGTTATCAGTGTTCACTTAAAAGTTGCCTGTACACTGATCAGCAGAATCAGGCTGCATGCAAGGATAAGGTGTCCCTTACACACACAGGTATCCTTGCACAGTCTTTAATGCTCACCCCAGGTTGTTTTTCACTGGATCCCCTGTCCTATTCATTCTCCAGGCTTGATGACTTCAGAGATTAGGCAGAGTTTGCGTAGTGAAGTTTTCTTCAGGACTGGTTGCAGAAGGTGAGACTGACATAGTAAATTTTGGATCAGTCATCTCAGATTAGAAGTAAATTTGAACATTCATCTGTCTAGCCTTAGTTATATGTTTGTAAAACAAGGATAATAATTCTCACTTCCTTAAAAACTGTTGTTAGGAAGAAAGATTCCATAAAAGACTGCAAGTCTCAGGAGAGGTGGTGTCCAGGCAGGCTGGTGACAGACCCATGCCCAGTCCTTCCAGGCAGGGGAGGCAGCTTGAAGCAGTGCTGAAGGGCTGAGCTTTGACCTGGAGGATGCTGCAGAGGATGTGCAAATCCACCATGTGAACAGTGGGAGAGTCCAGACTTCACAAAGTACTCAGACCTCATCTGAGGGTGTAGAAATGCTAATGGAAAACCTTCAAGGGAGTTAATAACCTTTAAATGTAATGAGATTTGAGTGGTGAGTTATGAAAAGATGAGATGTACAAATAGAATAAAGATAATCAATGAAATAGTAGCATCCAGCATGCCCACAGTGTGAAACATATTTTGTGGAATAAAAGAGATACAGTTTTAGGCAAGGATGTGCTAAACCCAGGACATGGTAGTATATCCAAATGCTTACAGCCTGAAGGGAGTGTAAGTCTTGGCTTTTTCTAATTCCTGAGACCTGACTTTGCAACCTGGGTCATTTAGTATGTTTTCTTTTAAGCATTTAACAGTATTAATATTGAAGCATCCAAACCTGGACAGGCATTTTTACAGGCCAAATATATTAGCACTCATCTGTAACAAACCTGCTGCATATTCAGATTATTTGTGTGGTGCTTCGGAGAACCAGCTGGTAATGGGTATTTTGCTGGACATGTGGAGATGTGTGATTTGTGGTGAAGGACAGACCAGCCATGGATCTGAGCAGATGGTGGTCATTACTTGTGCCAACATGCAACTGCATTTAATTACAACAGAAGTGCTGAGGCAGATTATTTCGCTGGGCTCTTCACATATATCTTCCTAGCAAAGTGAGTAAGTATTCAAGGAAGCATTGCATTTAAGGATCAGAGCTGAAACAGACTCACTGTAATCACTGCTATAAGACACTGTGTCTAATATTCAGAAATTCCTATTCTCATATACATTTGCAGATAGTTCTTCCTCTTGAGAGCAACAGAATATCTTCCTCTCAATGTGCAGTGACCACTTAATGCAACTCAGTTTGATGGAAGCTACATTTTTCCTTGAGTTCACGAAGCAATAAACTGTCTGCTTGTAATATGTCTGTACACCTTAAAACACAAATGCAGTTTGCCATTTTGAACCACATTATATGGAATTATCTGTAATGCAATATGATTTCATCTTGGGAACCTCACTGTTTTATGTTTATATGCTCTTACTAAGTCATATTTTCAATTTTTATGTGTTATTTTATTATTGTTTTATAATGACATTTAAACCTCTTTGTTTTTCCCTCATAATGCATCTTCAGTGACAGATAGTGTGGTCTCTTGGCTGTGAGGTTGCAGTTGTGGAATAATTTTTAGCAATTAAGCACGTTATTGATTAAACTGTTCCTTCTGTTCCATGATTCATGTCACCAGACAGTGCACAGGGAGCAAAAAAACAGCTGCAAAGAGAGCTAAGTGTAGAAAATGAGGGTTGTGTCAGATTCTTCCTCATCAACCCCAGCTTTCACAGACAACTCTCACCCTCAACGGCATCTTGTAGCCAGCAGCCCGTGGTAAAATGCTCCAGCAGAAAACCACGTACCACCTGCAGAATTAGCACAAAAAGCGAGTGCTGCTGGAAGCAGTACTGGCATTTCCTGTGTGCTTTGAGGTATGGACTGGAAAAGGGGCAAAAAGTTACAGCCTTGGCAGTCTCTGACATTGCATGGCCTTGCCTGCCTCATATGGCTGGGGAATAGGCTTGCAGAAGCAGCTCTGTGTGGGATTTAGGGACTGCTTTGTGCTTAGAGAAGGTACAGTCAGCATTCCTGGAAGTGTTCAAAAAATGAGTAGACGTGATACTTCACCACATGGTTTAGTGGGCACGGTGGTGTTTGGTTGAATGTTGGACTTAATCTTAAAGATCTTTTCCAGCCTTGATGATTCTATGATTCTAAAGGTCTTTCTAGTTATTTCAGAGATTCATCTGTCCGCCTTTATTCTAGGTCCCATGCTGTCTGCATTGTGTCCTATAGCTTGGATTTCCATGGGCCAGCACATAATTTTAATATTAAAGGAATTGTGATGAAACCATCTGAAAGCATTTGTTCCTTTATGAATGTAAAAAGCAGTGAAAATAAAGTCCTTTCTTTAGTAATAAAATCTTATGCTTGTGGCCATATGGCTGATTTTGCTGCCCACAGTTGCTGGATCATTTCCTAAACCTGGCTCCCTACCCTAGCCCAGGCTGGGATTCTCCTGCTGAGGAGGAGTTAGAGGCAACACAAAGTCTTGCAATTTATTCTTTGAAGCTTTGCATGCAACTGACCTCCACTTAAGCATTTTGTACTATAAAAATATTTCAAGTGAGCCATGAATCAAGATTAATGCATTAGGTGACCACCAAATCATTAGCAGTGCAGGATGTAATAAAGTTGATGCCGGGGTTTTATTAAACAGGGCGTGTTGGTCATTAAGGCAAAGTTATGGTGTTGGGTAAATGTGAGAGCAAAACCAAATTTCCAATGAGTATCTCATCTTAAACAGACAGTAACAGTAGGAATGGCAAAGTAGCAAGGCAGGAAATCAGGCATGGTTAAAATTGCTATAGTGACTGAATTCTGATTAACAGGTTTTCTGCATGTCTTCTCACAAGGAAGATGATGCCAAACCTTATTTTCTGTTAGACCTTAAAACCATAATTTGGTTATTGCTAGGAGAGTTGATTTGTCAGAATCCAAACCAAACACTGAAAAGAACACAGAGCTGGGGAGCAAGGCAAAACTCAGGGTTTGCAGCAAGTACACAGATGTCTAGTCTTCTCCTTTTTTTGATAGTAACAGAATAAGAACAATCAACACAACATTTATAATTCATTGTCAAAACAGACTTTTAGAGAACAAACAGGAAAAACCCCAGAATCTACTAATTCTTTTTGTGCTTGGAATTTCCTTAGTTTATAATTATCACCCACTTAATTTATTCCTTTTGTTTGTGCCCCCTCATGGTCTGAGTTTTTCTATGAACTAGATCAGAAAAAAAAACAAAAAACACACTTGCAAAGAATTACTTGGCTAAGAGCTGAAAAGTTCACCATGCTGGCATTTTCCTTTGTGTGCTTTCCTGTGAATTCCAAGATGAGAACATCAGCCTGTTTAACAAATGCAGCCAGGATTTGTATTCAAGCAGGAGTTCTGCCCTTGCCCCTGTGTCCTTACAGGGAGGGCTGGCACTGCTGTCCCCTCTCTTGGTGGGCTGGGGTTGGTCACTCAGAGCCCAGGGAGATGGAATGACCTCACCAACACCCACGTGTTATCTCTGCTGTCAGCAGCCTCCTCCCCCCTTCTCCTGCTGAAGCTCAAGCTCTCTGTGACTTTTAGGCCATCACTATTGATTTCATAACTATTTTGAGTTCCTGATGTTATTTTTATTTTTTGCTTTTTGCAAATTAATCACTTCCATTGTAGTCTTGTTCAATCTTGTTTTTTTATACCTCGAATAGCAACTTTACCACTCCTACTCTCCTGTTTTCTGATGAAAATACTGCTTTATCATCTTTACATTCCCTTTAGCAGTTAATTAATCAATGCCTTTCTTACCCCTTCATAAAAATGTATTTCAGGGATCCATTCAAATGATGGATCCAACACACCCCTGGCTGCAGTGATTCTTTAGCCAGGATGGGAGGTTTCTTTCTTTGATAATTTTTTCCCTTTTTCATTTAAAAACAAATTCTGAAGATTAAAGATTTTTGTCTGCTACTTGCTAGGGGAAGAAGCATTTTTTGTTCATCAGTTTCTCACCCCCCGCATTCTTCTTGAAATATCATCCACCCTCTTCTTCAGATTGTTTCCTTCTTTGCAGTCTGGAGCCTTTATAAATACAGTAATTACAGGTGAAATGCCAACATAACATTTTCCAATAGCTAAATTTTGCAAACCAGAATTATATAGCTTTTTTGAGAAAAAAGAAGTCCATGATGACTTTAGAAACTGATAGACAGGATTAAAGTGTTTTGCTGAAGAGTTTAACTTTATGCAAATGTGTGGTTTAGCCGATGGTATTGCCCTGTATTTTCTAATACATTGTCCTTAGCTGAAGTTAACATATTTTTTGCAATGCTTATTTTTGTGAGCAGTAACTAACTTGTGATTTAAATGATCAATTTATAACTCTCAGAGGTTTCTACCTTATTTTATGGTGATTTATTTTTGTGTAGAATGTACTTTTACTGCAAGTGACATTTCAAGAGTGTATTGCAGTCTCTGGAGTCCTTGAACCATTTCCAAGCAGTGAGCCTGCTGAGGTTTAAGCCAGTTTGGAAATCTGTCTGTTGGGTTGATGGATTATAGTCCATGTAGTGAGCACTCAGCCTCCACAAGGTTCATGGCATCTTCACCTTTAAGTATCTAATTTATGTAGAAATGCCAATAAATTATTTAGAAGGGCATGCTTGCTGATATCAGCAGTTCTGGAGCAACTAAAAATGGTATGACTTTGAAAATCATTGGAAATGTTGGCAGATCTTCAACAATTCTTTTTAGGTTCCAGGTATTAAATATTTTAGAAGAAAAAAAGCTGTTTTTTATTCTTTCCCCCAAGATTTTCTTGTCAGTTCTTTAGGAATTTATCCGATTGCTCTTGGAGTAAAGTTCACATTGATTCTGGAAAAGCACACATCTCAGAAACATGTGAGAGGAGAGTGAACATTCAGTGAAATAGAAATATGAAAGAGCTTCTTCCTTACTTCCTGGCTCATTAAGGCTTTGTTCACGAGTTTGCAGAAACCTCAAATCCCTCCCAACAAACTTCATATAGGTACATTTATAGGGGCCAGGCAAGGACCCAGGTTAGCACAACATGCAGAGCAGTTGATGGTGTAGGAATTTGCCCTGAAAGCCCAGGTAATCCTGCTGGAGAGCTGCAAATGTTGACTCTTCAGGTTAAATACCTAAACCTATCTGAAGGTGCCTGTTGAAACAGCAGTGGTTTTGCAAGTGCTGAACACCTAAGTTCTTTATTAAATTAACAGGAATTTGAAAATCACCTTGTAGACATAGTCTGATAAAATTAATATTTATTAACATACAGGCTTTAGAAGAGAGAGAAAAACCCAGTTGTGCCTTTTCTGCACTTGGAGTTTGTAAGATACCACCAGTCAGAGGACCATTTGCAGCTCTCCCTTTCCCCCAAAACTTCTTTGCCCCCCACACTGAGGTATCCCTGAAAGCAGAAAAACCAGGCAAAGGAAATATAGAAAGTGAAAACATAGTTTGGATAATTTTTATTTAATTGCAAATGCAAATTGTGATTGCACTGCTATACTAGATTAATAAAAGACAGATGCTACTGGGCTCCCTCCCCATTGGGTGACTGTTCAGAGCCAGGGCTTCTGCCTCTTGTGTCAGTCTAAAGGTCAGGGCATTACTTGGCTACCTATTCTAAAAAGAAACATGCAGGTATAGGTGACTGTCCTTTTATTTAATATTTATAGCAAATAAGCAGTCACTGAAAACTGGACTTAAATTTAACTTCGTGCACGAATGAGAAAACAAGTGGTACTGCAGATAATATTTTACAGGAAAATGACACAGTGTATTGATTTTCTTTAGTGCTGAAATTCACAGGAGTAGTGGTGCAGATTTGTCCTTAGCTGGGATCTGTTTACCTAAAACTTTAATGACTGATCTTTTTTTTTTTTTTCTTGCAAAGTCTAATTGAATTTTGCAGACAGGATTAGATCTTTAAACTCTGAGGCATTGATGGGAATGATTATGGTAGACCAAACTAAAGCAATTGTCTCTTATTTGCAGCAGCAGCACTGCAAGCTCCTTTCTAAGGGTATCATGTGAAAACAGCTGCTGACTTAGCCAGGGTCTGGCTTTGGACTTCCCAGCAATTTGGAAAGCTCGAGGGTTTTCACCTGAAAGAGTAACTGTGGGACACAGAGCCTGGTTTTTGTGTGTCAGCACACTGCTAGGGAGGGGAGCAACGGGAGGCAGTGCCACCTGCTTGGACTAGGGTTCTGCAATGGTTGCAACCAACTTCTGCATCCCTGTGTTAACTCATTGCCTGTTTCAAAGGAGATATCCATCACGTGTGCAAGGATCTTACTTTAACCAGTAAACATATGGTAAGCATAGTTACTTTGTGCTGTGGCCAGAATACAGAATTTTCAGGTGTGAATCTGCTGCAGGGCATTGCCTTGAGGCAGGATGAGGTAGCAAAAGACAGAGCTTTCTGAAATAGATCCTAATTCACATGAATTTGGTTTGTATTAACAAATTAACTCCTTGACATTGTGGAAATAGGTAGAGGTAGAGGAAGAAAAAGCCCTTTCTTATGCACAGGGCTGGTAGAATCACCTTAAAAATTTCAGAGAATGTCGTGGGGTTTTTTCTGCTGGTGTGTCAGAGGTTCACTAATGATGCTAAAACATTTCAGGTTGTCAGCAGCGCCTTGCTTAACAGGGGCTTTAGGGTCAACATTGCCTCTTCTAATTAAGCCCTTTACAAGTAATGTCAGGACAATTTCTAACACAGGCAGGTCATAGTTATGATGAAAACATTTACTGTCCACTGGCAAGACTGAAAAGAATTTGAAAATCTGGCTATTTAGCAGAGTGGTAGTCACTAGTGGTAAATTCTCTTTTATTTTTGCTGGGTGTATGAGTATATCTAATGCCTGCATTTCACCCTCTCAAGACAATGCCAACCCAAGCAACACCATCTTCTTTGGAAGCTGCAGCAAATCCTGATAATTTCTAACTTATCCAATCATCCCATTACCTCACTGTGAGGCTGGCTGAATGTAAAGGAATCTGTAAATGAATGAGTAGTCCGAGGAGGAATAATATCTGAGAAATGAGTAAAGCAGCAATATTAGTATAGGAAATATCCTTTTTGAATAGTTATGTTTCTGTTGTGGTCAATTGTGGTCAGTTATGGTCATTACATTTTGTTCCCACGTATGCTTCTTGGCTGCTGCAGGAATGCTTTTGCTTCTGCATTTATTTTCAAGCATTTTTCATGTATGTGATGTGTGCTGGGCTTTCCCTTTTAACTCTCTCTGGAAACATTCCTCAAAGACAAGTAAGGACCTTTCTGTCTGTCTCAGGCACTGTACCTCTGATAGCTGCCTGGATGAGGAAGGAACAATCTGCCTGAGAGCAGCTGGCATTCAAGTAGGGGAAAAGACAATTGAGAGCTTCAAACCAAAATGAAACTAATGGTTGTGTCCTACAATGTATTACGGCATCGTCCAGAAGAGCCTTGTTAGTCAAACTGAATGAGCTGCCTCTTCTGAGCATTCCCAATCTAAACAGAGGCAGCAATAGGGAATGTCATGTTATTCTCCCTGAATACCTTTAAGAGGGATGTAGGTATGTGAAACTACAGTTATATAAATGGTTCTGAAACAAGAAAAACAATGAAAAGGCCAGTAAGGATGAAGATGGAAGTACAAGATCTTTATTTCCAGTTTAGTTTTTAATCACTATCAAGTCCATTGGAGAAGTGAAAATACAGTATGAGCAAATGATATAGAGGTATTTTTTCCAAATATGTTAACATCTTTATTATAAAGTAGCACCTGCTACTGCATCAGAAGTTATTAGATTGTGTGTGCATGAAGCCATACCCTTAGAAGAATTTAGATGAATAACCCATAATAAATCATATATCATAAGTGCACGCAGTTAATATCAAGATTAATTATGCAGTGACTTGTAAGTCATTATATCATAGATATCAACGTTGAGGTTTAATTTTTCTCCAAAAACTGATGAATTCTGATACAACTGTTTAACTATTTATAAACCCCCTTGAGATGCAGGCTAAAGCAAGGCAAGGAAACTGTCATTGGTAACATTGGTTTGCTTCTGTGATGGAGTGGTTAAATCTACACCATCAATCATATAGAAATTTAATTGGAGTTTTTGTTTCTAAAGTTTGTGGTAGCGCCCTGTTTTTCTCATTTTTAGTCTCCTCATAATCTTCTCTTGTAATGGCATATTGTGGCATCATTTTTATCTGATTTATTAGAATTATTAAAAAACAGGAAAACAAGGATATACTTTGCCACGTTGATGAAGTTTTATGAGCTCTTTAATATATTGTGTCAAATATAATTTATATTCTTGAGCCATTAACGTGTTGTGTTAGGTTTGAGAGGCCAGGTTTTGTTAGTGTGCGGCTGCAGGTGTGGTTTCTGTGGGAAGCTGCTGGAAGCTTCCCCCATGTCCGGCAGAGCCGATGCCAGCAGCTCCAGGACAGACTCACCACTGGCCAAGCACCTCCTCGTGCTGCCTGCGGGGAGGAGGTAGAGCTCAGGAAGGAGGGAGGGGTAGGCAGAAGCTAGTTTTAATATTTAATTATTTATTTTGCTTCTTATTATCCTGCTCTGATTTTATTGGTAAAAAATTCAATTTATATCCCCAAGCTGAGTCTGTTTTGCCCGCGATGGTGTTTGGTGAGTGACCGCTCCCTGTCCATAATGAGTTGAGGCTCATTAACCCTTTGTTATCTTTTCTCTCCCCTGTATAGCTGTGGAGGGGAATGATGGAGTGGCTTTGGTGGGTGCCTGACATCCAGCCAGGATCAACCCACCACACCTGTGAAAAAACACAATATTTAATTTCCTTTCCTAGTTAAGGCCAGATCCACTTTGAGACAGACACCCAAGGGCTGGGCTCAGCTCTGCACGCTGTGCAGAGAGGGCTGGGTGCTGCAGGGAGGTGGTGCAGGAGTTCATGCACAGGGCAGGCATCCCCCTGCCAGGGAAAGGATATCCTTGTTTAGACACCTGTGTTGGATCTTGGGTCTTTCTCTGCAGAGCAACTCTTTCTGTTGGGAAGTAATACACAAAAATGTCTAGGAGGTGCTGAAATACTCATATCTGCATCCCACCGAAGTATGTGGGACTTCAGCACAACTTTAAATGGTTACAGAAAAGTGTCCTATTAAGTGCTTTTCATGAATTCATCTACAGCTGAGCCTGTGGGCGTGTGGGGCCAAAGGAAACCACTACCCTTTCCGGGCAATATTTTCCCTGTGAATGTAGGAGAGCGTCCTATGAGAAAGGGGAGAGAAAAGTCATTTTGCAGGATCATTACTGCATGATGCATTTACTGACAACAACATTTCTTTATTTGTACCAAAAATATTTAATAAAGTAATAAGTACAGTTAGTGATTTTAGGAGTAACCCATAATGCACAGTGTTAAATTTGTATTTGGATGAAGAAATAAACAATACTCTGAAGCACATTGTACAGTTACTTAATGAAACACTGACTGACAAGCAAAGCCTAATTATGATAGTCACATTTTACTTTTTCTGGAAGTTACATATTTTCTATTCCTTTGCCTAATTTCCCTCATTTCCCTTGAAAATATTTTTTAAAAATTGCCTATACACACACGGCTGACATTTGCAGTTTGGAACTGCACACATCATCCCCGTACACCACACACCATCCCTCTGAGCTCAGAGCTTAACTGGTGCACAAAGGGTGATGAGTGCCATCTGGACTAAGGTACATGTCACCCCTAATGGACATGGGAAGCATTTTTTCCAGAGGCAGATTCCAGGTGTGCTCCCCATTAGCAGGCAGACCAAGCACCCCCACCTCTTGCTGATCCCGTGTCCGCCCATGGCAGCGTTCGCTGCCAAATCGGGCTCTGTGAGAGATGCCTAGGCAGTTTGCTGTGAGGGAAATGGAATTCTTCTTCCCTCTGCATCAAGTGTTTTAATACTTCTAACTGAAAGCAGCAAGCTGGAGCTGTGTGTGGTGTCCATTCATGCAGCATAACAGGAGTTAATGAAACACACGGGGATTGCACCCACCCGTGCAGAGCAGCAGGTACCACACACCCAACGGGTTCTCTAAGCCAAGTGCTCCTGTCCTGACAAGGCCATGGAAACAGCTGATTAGATGTTACCTCCTGCTCCTCGCACTCGGAATTCTGCCCTTACACCCCCCCTTGCTGGTCACACCGCAGATGTGCTACCCCTGGGCAGGGGTGCAGGACCAGCTGCAGCTCGGGGCTGTGTTTTGTTACCTGGCACAGCTTCAGAGAGGGTGTTGCTGGCAAGGGAGAGATGGGCAGGCACTGGGAGAGTTCTGGCCTGTCCTGCTGAGCAGAAACAGGGGGAGCTGCACCTTTCTCTGTACCCTGACCAACAAACCTCTTGTGTGTTATGTTCAACTTCAAGGCTGCTCGCCTTCCTCAAAATTATTGTGGGGGATTGGGGTTTTTTTTTGCTGTATTTGAGGAAAGGAAGATGGTTTTTAAATGATTCTCCTTAGTATCTTAGGCATTGGGCATCAATCTTCACAGATATTTGGGAGCCTTGCCTGCAGGGAAATTGCGGATAGTGAAGAACCTAAATGACTTTTAACAACCTGACCCTGCTTTCAATGCAATTGCCCAAATATCCTGCATAGATGACCTAGTAAACCCTTCAGATCACCCAAAAACTCTGCTCTAAGAGTGAGGGTGTTTCATCTCCTCATACTATGGAAGGGAAAATTATTGGCCAAATAGTGGCAGGAAAAGCCACAAACCAGTGAGGAAACAGAAAGATGCAGATTTGGGGATCAGCATCAATACTGAGGGAAATTAATGAGCTGTCCATTACTGGGTCAAAAATTGGATCCACACCATGGCTCCCACCCTACATGGTTCATGGTTTGCTTCTACCATGGAGTGACCAACTGATAGGGAGAGGGATTAGTTCAAAATCAGAAAAATTAACTAATACAAGCATGAAATAGTCTGTCAAAATTAAACTTTTTTCAACCATTTCTCTCATCTGGTCTTTCTACTTTTTTTTTTTTTTTTTTTTGAGGTTCATTTTTTGTTTTGGGAATTTTAATTCTTATTATAGGCTTAATGTGAGTGAAAATGTAGTTGTGTTATAATTAAGAGATATGTAAGTGTGGATGCTATAGAGTATGAAAGACTCTTGTGAAGTCCATGCTGAGCAGGAACCCAAGGACAGAAGTTTCATAGACCCATCTTTTGAGATTTTCTGAGTTCACAATAATTGTTGCTAAAGGATCAGGATTACATCAAGATGTCTTTCATTCCCATGGGAGATAATGACTTCCTGTCTGGATGGCAAATATTCTCATTTCCCTTGAGGCATTAGAGGACAAATGTTAAGTACCTCCTGTAATTTCACAAAGAAATTTGATAGAAGCCTCCAACTATTTTTTTCTGCCTGTGCTGGGCATTTTTTGTTGTTCTAGAAGCTGATGGAAAGGTACAGGCAGTAGCACAGGGGCTCATTAGGGCCTTGGAAGATTGATGATTTTGCACTCCCCATTCTTCAGCCTGTGAAGGAGATGGGCTGTGCAGGGTTGGAACTTGCACTCAGAGCACCTCTCACATGGCACTTGCAGTTGGACTTGGCATTGCTGGAATTGTGTCACCAGACCCCAGGGAAAAAAAAAAAAATTAGAACTGGGCTTATTCCCCATAAAGGAATTTTTTTTAATGTATTTTTTACAGAAGCATTACAACAGCTTCCAACTCTTTGTCCTATTACCCAGGAGAGGTTATTCTCTCTCACAAGAGGGGAAAAAAAACCAAAATCACGAATAAATGGTGATGAAGCCATTAAACAAAATGGAAATTAAGGGGAAAGTGGGAATGAGATGCTGTTGATGTGAATTTTAAGAGTCCTTCACAAAGGGTTATGTAAGAGAATGAACTAGATTCTGATTATGTTTTTGAATTCATTCCAATAAAATGAGAAAAAAAGAACAATCCTAAGTTTGTAGTGCCCCATTAGTTTGCTGTGAGTTTTCATGTACATAAGATGACTTTTTCATTTTACGTTATAAGGCAATATTTTAAAAGGTAAAATACTGTATACAAAAAAAAGCAGCGCTGCTTCTTTGTATTCCAATTAACCCAGCTGGGCACTAAGGCGCAGTCTTAACATGTTTCTTATTAAAAAAGAGAGGTCATAAAATATAAATTTTTTTCTCCTCCATCCTACTACTAAAAAGTAAATGAAAGCTTTGCAGTCACTGTCACAAGTCATAGCTCTAAATCATCTTTGCTGGGGTCCCAGGACCCTGTGGCTGCCCTGCCTGCCCCAGCCCCTCTCCCAGCTCTCAGACAGGTCCATGTTCCAAACACAGCTCAGCTCAAGGTGCCCTCGTGAGCTTTGGGAGGCACAGGGCAGGTGCATGACACCAAAGGCCACCACACTGTCGGGAGCACAGATGGGGATGGGATAAGCTTTCAAATTTAGAATATGGTTTGGGTTGGGAGGGACCTTAAAGACCATCTTGTTCCAAATCCCTTTCCATGGGCAGGACCATCTTCCACTAGGCCAGGTTACTCAGAGCTGATCCAACCTGGCCTTGAACACCTCCAGGGACTTGGAGTACACAACCTCTAAGGGTCTCTTTATTCCCTGTGAACCCAAAGAAGCCCATGGCAAAAAGAAAGAAAATGAGGAAGCAAAAATAAAAAGAAGCCACTGGCTTTTACTTCAATTCCTCTGATTCTTTTGAACTTCTGATCAGACGTATTTTAATTAATTATTCACTAGTCATAGTCTCTGACCATATGGGGAAGGGATTTGGTGAGGTGATGAAAATGCTGCTGTTCTCCACTGCTGCCTGTCCCACCTGATGGGGAGGAGGCTGCAGCTATTGACTTGTGAGCTGTTCCTTCAGAGAGGCCGAAGCCCAGCTCCACTCAGCATATGGAAGGACAGTTTATTTCCCATTTCAAAGGAGATAAAAAATAGTGAGTGAAAAAGAAATGTCTTCTTGCACAAAGCTAAGTGTGTGTAAAGGGTGAGTCTCTGCTTTCTCATGACAGGACACAGAGAGAAGAAGTTGTGTCTTTGTATATATGTGTATATATAGCTACATATATATATATGCATATATACTTCACTGTCTATATGTAGCAGTAAAAAGCAGTGAATGAATCTATGCAAGTTGAGTTGTTTCTGGCTGTGTTTCTTTGATCCTCACTCCTTCACACCCCTTGTCCAAATTTATCTAATAAAAATGATTGCAATTTTTCTAGTACTATGGCTCACTTCCTTTTCTATGTTCAAATTTTAGGTGAAATGGTGGCTTTAACCTTGTGTTTTATCTTGGCAGCCAAGAGTACCACTGGGCAGTCTCTTCATTGATAGATCTAACTAGCTGTAAGGGTAGGGAATAAATGTTTCATAGCAACCTCATCAGACATAAAAACTACAGTTATGTATTGTCATGTAGTCTTGCCATTATTTGCCAGCAGATGAAGAATTTCTGGAAGTAGAGATAGAAAATCCCGTGGTACTGTGAAGACATGGGCAGGGAAATGTGGAGTCTGATACTCACTGTGGGGGATACTCCAGGGGTGAAAAATGCCAAGAGCAAAACAACCACAGCCTCTGTTCCTCATTTGGCAATGAATGAAGATCAAATAACAGACTCTTTACATCAACCAATATCTGCTCTCTACAGAGAGAAGTTTCAGTGGTGGAAAGCTGTTGAATACACAGCGGGAACAAAGCAGGTGTTTATGCCAAGGCCATGGAAGGAAAATGATGCAGCTGATTTATCCTGAGCACCTCGTAGGCTTCCTGCACTGTACTGTGCATCTTTTGGTATCTTGTGGCATCTTTTGGTCTCTTGTGGCATCTTTTGGCAACCAACATAAGAGCACAGATCCATAAGAGCAGCCAACATAAGAGCACAGATCCGTTGTGTCATGTTCTCTCTTAATTCCATTGATGCAGAACATGCCATAAAATCTTGCAGTCCTCAGTGCCACCTTTCAATTCCTGAGCTTGGTGACAGCAAATGTCATTTGAGAAAAGCACAAGAGCTATGATGGGTGATAATTTTGGGAAACACGGTGTGGGGCTGTGTCATTTCAAAGACACGTTCTGATTGTGGCTTTGAGAGTGAATGTCACTGTCCTGCCCTGTGTCCTCTCCATGTAGAGAAGATACCCTGTGCATAGATGTGAGGGGGAGAGGAGTCCAGAGTTTGCAGGTCAGATGATGGGGAGTGGAGAGCCTGTGGCAGTGCCATGAAGTTATGGGAACTGTTTTGGATCTCTTGAAAAAGATAAGATTTCAGCTGATGTTTGCTTTTCTGTGAGTTAAAATTAGTGGAAACCTGAAAATTGTTTCAGATCTTCTAGACAGATGCCATGAGTCCAGTGAAGCTTCACACCTTCAGCTGCAGCAAGGGTAATGTCAGGTCTTGCTGAGTGGGAAGTCTGGAGTTCAGAAGCCAAACCGTGCTTTTTCTGGGATTACAGAAGTGTGTGCAAGAGGAGTTAGAGGGGTCACAGTCTGGTGAATGTGAGGAGTGCTGACAAATGGGTTTCCTAACCAAAATGACTTTATATTGCATTACAGAAAATGTTGTGCTTTGTAGGCTGGTAGGAAGGAGAGTCCTGCTTTTAATTATGATTCAACATTATTTTTCACTGATAATAGCCTTTTTGTAATCAAAGGAGGTAAAAATGTAATGTATGTTGCTAATTTTTTTGTGTGCACCAATGAGCAATCCAATGATAATGTAGTTTTAGATTAAATTCTTTTTGTTCCTTTTGTTAATTTGAGTTTGATGGCTTTCCCTGGTGCCAGAGCATAATTTACAGCAGAAAAAATTCCCTTAAATTGATTTTTAAAAATGCTCTCACATACACTACATTAACCTTTTCATTCCCTTATGGTGTGTGTCAAAGAAAAACGATCCCTGTAATTCTGCTTATTGAAGAGATACATCTGTGAAGTGTATTAATTGGTGCAGTTCCCATTCTGCTCTGAATAGATTTTTCACATGGTAAAAGAATTTTTGGCTGTGCTAATGCTCATCTATCTTTAAAAATACCAGTATTTCAGCCCCTGTCATTTACCATCTCACTGCTCCTTGTCTGATCACTCCCGAGCTCTTTCATTAGTTGTTGAGGAGTTTTATCTTTTAACTTAGGTCAGGTGAAGAGAGGCACCAAGGCCAAGGTCCCCAGGAGTACTCTTGAGCCTGAATCCTGGTGAAGCCACAGAGAATTCAGGAACTGGGCAGCTCTGAGGACCCTGGCATGTGCATGGTGCCATGTGCTGTTTGCAGCACCACGTCAGGGGCTCAGACTGGGTGCTTGGTAGGGAGGTCTCTGCTGGAAGGTTCATTGCAGCATCACAAGTTCAGGATGTCTTTAAGTCTTGCAAAATTAGTGAGATGGACAGGGAGATGAAGACAGAGGACCTTTGTAACGTGAGTTTAGATCACAAATTGATCTGAAGCTGTGCTCATCTCTGTAGGAAATGTGGCCATGGCTCTGCTTGCTGGGTTTGACAAACCCTTAAATTTCAGAACCCAAATCCTGCTTCTTGTGAGAAAAGTGGGTTGGTGAGGTGTAAAGAAGAAAGTCCTTTCTTGGACACTTTTTTCCTTACCATCTCTGGGTTCATTTTTCCACAGGATGCAATGAACCTGTCACACATAAGTCATTGAGTCTGCATAAGTGATTTTTCTCCTTTCAAATCCTACAGTATGTTTATTTCAATATAATATCCCTGCATTTTTGAATAAACTACCTGCATGACTCAGGAGAAGAGGTGTTTTTGTCAGTACTCCAGAGATGGTAAATTGAATTGTTCAGGGAGATTAGAAATTATCATGATAATGCAATGGTTTTACTGCTGGTGGCCCTGGTGGTACTGACCCTTGTAAAATGATACAGGATCATCAAGAGGAAAAAAAATATTGCAATTTATGTCTCAATCAGTTTTGCTCCTTTTTATTTAATTTCTATTTTGAGTGGGAATGTGGATGTTTCCATTTCATTCTGTAATTTACTTACCAAATCTCAGAATTGTGTTGAATTAAGGATAACTCCTTCAAATGAAAAGTGAGCAACAAGAATGTTCTTTCTATATAAGGAATCCCACTGCTGTGGTGTTGTGCCATAGTTAACACAACTCAGTATGGGAAATTTGGCATCTTGCTTTCCTGAGGAAAAATGACTTAATGTTTTTTGGTTGTGTTTCCTGTCAACCAGAAAGTTTTGAAAATTAAAATAAACGACTTTGCAAAGCCTTGTAGTGTGCTGTGAGAACCCTAGCAAAAACACAAATCAATTAAAACAGACCAAGCATAAGACTCACAAACCTTTGGAGACCTTGGAGTCGCTTTCCCTGACAGCAGCATCGGTGCTAAGCCAGCTGCTGGCATGAAATGAGCCAGGAGCCCGAGCACCCTTCAAAGAGCAGTAATTCTTCAAACCACTGTTGTCCTAAGATAGTGCTGGACAAGGGCCTGAAGAAATTAAAACTTTTTTTTTAAAAAAAAAAACAACTTCATGAACATGAAATCGGGATATCCGTGAAGTGGTTTCTGGTTCAAGAATACCTGAGAAATGCCCAAGCAAACCCCCTTGGGAGAAGTGAGATGTCTCTCAGCTGCCTTGAGGACAGTTTCACAGCCTGTGGACTCTGCCTCCTGCCTCATCATCCAAGTGATGCCCATGGGTGTCAGCACAGGTTGCTGCTATCCAGAAAGACATAGTCAGCATTGTAAAATATATAAAAAACATCTGTTCTTTTGCTGTTGTGTCCCTTTCTCTTTACTTCTGTGTGAGTAACAGTGTGGGCTCAAGCAAACGATTTTCCTTAAGTGTAAGAATTACACAACAGGGGGAGAGTTGGGAACTAATGCTTAGGTTTTGGGATACTGATGGAGTTTAGGGCTGCATTTCTATGATGAAGTAACCTGGAGGAGTGGAGGAGACCAAGCATAGGTGATCTCTGGTGTGGTTTGTCAGTGTGCTCCCAGGCGTGGTTTTGGCCCATTATAGCAGGACTGTCACTGGAATGCTGCAGGAAAGGTTGGTGTGCAGAGTGGGCCAGGGACTGTTTTACTAAAGAAGTTGTGGTAGGGTTGTGCTGCACTCCAGTATCAGAGGATTTGGCTTTTGGGTGAGAGGAGCGTGCAGCCAATCACCCTTAGGACAAGAGAACAGATTTTGGGTGACTTTATTTACTGGTTTGTATTTACTTGTGAAACCAGGAATGAAATTTTCGGGAGATGAGATGAAGGGGACAGAGAGTAAGCAAATACTCTGGGCTGTACAGACTGGGGAGAAAGCCACTTAGCTGGGAGAGAAGAGTCTCCATACTGGATCCTGCTCTCACAGCTTCTAATGTCTTTTAATCTTAAAGAATTGCGTAGACTGCAGGCCCACACTTAAACATTCTTTTTTTTATTGTTAGACTCAGTTAAAATTTGTATCAGAGAAGAATATTCTTTCCATAATTTTATTTAAAATCTTGGCTAAATATTGCAACATTAGAGAAAATAGCAAAATGACTAAATTTGCTACATAGCAAAAATGACTTCATCTTAGAAACAGAAAATTAAAGGTAAAATTATCCCTTAATGTAAAATTATAATGCATCACTTTTATATAAATATTAGTACATTGATGAATTATGCAATTGCATTGTCTTTGAAACATCCATGCATGAAACAATTTGTCTTTTTCAAAGCTGTGAATGAATGGTGCTTAAAAATAAGTTGTGTAAAATCCATTTTCTCCCCCCTGCTCTGCATATGGATTTCATATTCCTCTTCCCATTGTCTCTGCAGCACACTGACCTCAAACCTTGGATGTTTTCATAGTTCTTCCTCACATTGCTGCCAAGCAAATTATTCATGAAATAAACTTTGTTTGCCTCACGTTTTCCTTCCTGTACTATTTAGAAACAAATTATTTGTAAACTAAATTATAAAAAAGCCTAGGAATTTATAAAATGCAACATTGAACAAAATTTTTAATGCTGTCTTTCTACCTAGGGGGATTAAACACCTTACTGTTTCCCTTATCACAAATTCTTTCTCGGTGTTCAGAGTGATAAATTGAATATTTCTTGGTTTTTTTTTTTAACTGAAATATAGTTTCATTAAAAATTGCAATTGCCATTTTACAAATGTAAGCAGAATGCCACTTTTTTTAAATTAGAGGAGACAAAAAAGCTGAGAGGTTGTTTTACCAAGCTCTCAAATCTTTCAGGAAAGCTTCTTTTCCTGTTTCCTGAGATCGTAATTCTTCAAGAAACAGAGTAGGGAGATGCTATCCTGGCATGACTTGGCAGCACCACTCTGCAGATGCTTTCTGCATGGGTATGAACTGTCTCAGGGCTTGTGTGTGTTGTGGCTCAGTTTGGAGGGAGTCAGGCTGTCAGAGCATTGTAGTGGAAAAACTGGAGCTAAGCAAGTGCTGTGGCATAGAGGAGTCCTGGGATCAGTGGTATAATCCATGGCATTTGGGCTTTCCATGGATTTGGTGAACACACAGACTCCTCTGGAATAAAATCCTAAGCATCAAACCAAGTTTTACGGGTGCTGTGGCAGATATTTCACTCCAGGAGATGATTTGCTTCTGTTTTAGCAAGTGAATGTGTATGCTTATATCAAACACTGAAACAAAATCAAAGAAATGCTGTTGATTTTATGGTCTCTGTCAGTATTGGGAATGGATCTTTAATTATGACTTGAATTACAGTAGCAGCTAAGGGCCCCTGAGAGGATTCACAGTCCCACTGTGCCAGCTGCTATAAAAACACCTGGGTTACAGCATCAGAATGAACCAAACTAATGGGGTGAAAGTGAAGGAGATTAATAAAATGACATTAAATCAAGGCCAACACAGCTCTTGGCTAAAAGTCACATATGTCCTGTGCCATACACAGGTGTACAGCATTGCCATCTCCTTTCTCCTGGCTGTGGTCAGAACATGACTGTGCCTTTGGCTGGAACCACTCCCAGTGCAACAGGTCCAGATGGTGTTTGCAGCTTGCATTTTGTCACCTTGAGAACAGGCTTCTGGCAGGCTTTCAGAGTCTACATTCCAAGGTTCTAATTTATTTTGAAACTTCCATGGAGTCACTGTCCCTAAGCACTAGGAATAATTTGGGAATGTTTCAAATGGCAGTGGTGCTTATCTACATACGCTGTAAGGGCGTAGGAGTGTGTTGCAGTGTGGTTACTCTACTTGGGTACAAAAGTCATGTGAAATGCCAGTTCAAAACACAGAGATGTTAAATTAATATTTTAGTACTGCAGGGTCTGGAGGTGATCCAAAACCATTTCATCATAATGCCTATAAAAATGATGGGAAGTTATTAAATATCCATTTCTGCAATCCAGAACAGCTAGGAATTCCAGATATTACTGTATGTAAATCGTTTTACGGATTTATTTTTCTTTTAAATTAGTAACAGCACTGGGTTTCATTTGTAGTTGACACAGACTGGCTTGGCTCCAGTGGAGCCAATGATCTGTGTCAGTCAATACTAACTGAGGATCTGGTGCCTTCTGCTCTAAACTGTGGAAAACTTGTCATCTGTTAAAGCTACACTTAGGTGTGTGGGATGCAGATGGCATTCATTTTCTCCTATTGGCTTTGTAATAGAAACATGTAAGACTGAAAGCTCTACCAAAGCACAAAACCTGCAAGGTTTAATTTCATGGGGAGTGGAGTGTTACAGGTACAGCCTTTTCCTCACTCACTTTCAAACACACCATTAGTGCCCAGCCTCTGAACATTTGCCTGTGTGCACTTTGCAGATAACGGTGGGAGAAGATGGAACCAAACAGAATGGCTTTAGGGCATTCATAAAAGAGCCTCCCAGAAATGCAGAGCAGGAGAATGTGCTGTATTGTGTGCATAGTAAAAGGTTTGTCTCACAGTGCTGGGGAGTAGGCAGCAAAGATTTTCACTGTTACTTAAGTCATTGCTCCCTATTAGTAAAAGCATCAACAGAAGATGAAGAAAAACATAACATAGTTGTCTTTCATCACCATAACAGGCAGATGGTTTTATCCCTCTTATTTCTGTTGGGGTTTTGCAGGAAAGCCCACGTACATGCCATGCCTCATTTGTAAAAACAGAGCAAGTTTTTATTCCTCTCACTGGCTCACTCTGAAGTGTCACCTTTAGCACCTGAACAACTGAGTTTGCTGTAGCCTCGAGCTCAGGCTCTGTGTCTGTGTGGAAACTGGTTGTTATTCAGCATCACACTCCAGCTGGAGCACAGCTCAGGGTGGTCTGCAGCAGCAGAGGGGAGGGAGGCGAGTAGGGAGGAGAAGGAAAGAAAATAAATAAAATATCCCTGAGCAAAAGTAACTCAGCTTGACTTCAGAGGTGAGAATGATGCAGTTACATGCTTATTATTGTCTATCTGTGTTATGATACTTCCTAAATTCTGTAGTGACTGAGGTTTCCTCTGTGCCAAGCAGGGTATAAGAAATGATTCCTGCCCATGAAGAACCTCCATCCTAGGTTCTCCTCCAGGGGAGCAGCGGAGGATCCAGGCAGGAGGATTGTGATGAGACAGTAAAGCAGTATCAATCAGCAGAATAACCAGGAGTATCAGTGAACCTCCTGCTGTAACCACTGCAATTCATCTAGTTTACTGCCATTATTATCGCAATTAGTGTTTCTTTTTTTGCAACATAAGGTTAACAATCTAATAACTGTATGGGTTACCCACTCCTCAGCTCATTTGTTGTACTATTCAGCAGGTATAATTTGCTGCAATTTTGTATTATAAAGAACTAATTAGCAGCAAGATTATTTTTCCTCTGAACTTCACAGGAGTTTTTGTCTTGGACAACAATGTTCCCGTACCTTTTTATTCTGTGACATGTTCTGGACTTGGTAAGCTGAGTTGTCAGAGACACCACACTCACCCATATTTCATCAAGCAGAAGTCCTAATTCAGAACTATGCAGCATGAGTGAAAGGTATAATACACATTTTTCAATTAACAGTGTTAACAAGCTTGTTAGAAGAATTTTTTCTTTGCTGTGTTTAAAAGTGTAATATTTACAGTCAAAAATTAGAAATAAATCAAAAAAGAAGCAAGGAACAGACCTTGCAAGAGTAGCAAGTATGGAAACTGCAAAATTACTGCTGTAAATCCTCATCCTGGCACCTCTGAGGCCAAAAAACATCTTGTACCTGCTTTATTTCATACCTTTAATTTCTTGGATATTCTTTTGTCTTTTGCTTCAGATTTACACTCAGTGTAACGGAATCCAGAGCTCAGTCTTCATGGCCCAGTGCCACCTGCTTCTGCAAGGATCTTCTAAATACAGCACCTGTATCTGGAATGTATATATTTCTGGGATTTATAGTTATTGCACAAAAGTGACAGCTTTGTGTTGAAAAAGACTAAGAGGCCAACCATGACTATCTCACTGCTGATACTTCAAATATTTTGTTCCAGGATGTATAAGTTTTATTAAATAATGCCTATACTTGACAAGTGATGTCTATATTGTCCTTCAGCCATATAGACACGGTTATTAAAAAAAGATAAAAGAAGTTGTTCTTGATGAGTTGTTTTAAGAAGCTATTATATTATTGTAATATGACCACTGTGCTGGCAGGCTTTTGGCAGGTTTCAAATAAACATGCCAGAAATAATTTTGTTGACAGCATCTTGGGTTGGAGCCCATCCAGCCTTCATCCATAACATGTCAACACAGTGATTCTTTCACAGGCAGGAAAATATGTCACCGTAGATCTGTATTTTAGAGTCTTAAAATACTGTAGATGTCTACATCAATGGCTCCAAAATCAACTTCACAGGTGGCTACTGACGTTTTTCAATCACAAATGAAGACATAAGTGATAGCATTTGCAGTTTTTAATATGCAGCATCAATGAAGTGTGCTTATGTAAAAACCTGTTGAAACATCTGGTTTAGTTTCCAAATCCAAAATCAATTTAGTTTTCATGTAATTGGAAGAAGGAGGTGAAAAACAAGCAGGAAAGGAAAAGAAGGAGAAAACCAGGCTGAAGGGCTTTAGCTTGCTTGCAGAGGTCATGAGGATGTTGGGTTGATGCTTCATGTGAGGCAGAGAGGAGGTGGTTCCTGCTGATGAGGGACTTCAATGTTTTCTTTCATGTTCTTTCCATCAGAGCAGAAACCGTATGTGCTTGCTTTATTTCCCTTTGTGTCACATGCTTAGATTTCAGTATGAAACCCAAATTTGGTATCTTTAGGATTAACACAAAGGGCATCTGCTTGCTGGTTGGTTTAGATCTCCAGGTTTATCTCTGCAAGCTGGGTCTTTCAGGAGCAGGCAAATTCCAGCTCTGAGCTCTGTGGCAGAAACGCGCCCTTTGAGCTGCCACTTCAAGAACATCATTTATGTGCTTGAATCAGTACCTGCCTAGGGCTGAATTAAACACCTTCCTGGCTTCAGTCCCAAGTGCAGAGGCTCCCCTGAGCAGAGTGAACAGGCAGCTGATGGCTGCTGGTGGGAAATCCCAGTGAAGGGTGGGGGTTCGCTGCCAAGGGCAGGGGGTATCACAGGCTGGTGGGGCTGTAATCCCCTGGAGGTAAAGGATGGTCACAGTGACACAGCAGCCTCCCTCTGGAATTAACAGAAATACAGACAGGAATAATCTGAGGTGGCAGTGCTATCATGAATGTGGTGTGATGTGTCTGCAGTTTTGCTGTAAGTGATTCTATCAAAAGAGACTTCAAACGACTGAGAACAAAAGAGCAGCTTTCCAAACCTGTGCTGAATAAAGCTGTTTGTCTTTCTTTGAAAAGTCATTTATCTCTCCTTCCTTTTTATCAGGGGAAATTTCCTGACAGAATTTTGAAAAGAAAGTGAAAATGTTCTTTTCTACTTCCTTGCAGTGTATTAAACCCCAATATTTTGCTTATGAATAGCTTTCCTCCTCTTGATATACTCTTTCTTTTTGTTGAGATTTTGCTCAAATATTGATTGAATGCATGGAGAATTAATGGGATTGACTTGATAATGGATTCAGTGCAAGTACAGCTGTCCTGAACGCTCAAGTATGTGTGTATACTTCTATCACACAGGGACTCATGGGTAGGGAAACCACACTTAATGCAAGGTGTTCTTAAGCTCTTGAACTACGTCTGGGTTTGTAGATGTTATTCAAGTCCATGAGCTAATTTTTTCTTCAATTTTAAAGCTTCTGACCATTTGTGGTGAGTGTTAGATTATTTCCAGGACTGTGACTTGCCATCAGTTCTGTAACACTGTCAGTGTTTTACCTCTGTCACAGGACACTCTGGGGGCTTGGCTGGGTTTCTCACCTGCTTCTCCACAGTTCTCTCATTTCTCTCTAGAACCCCCTGTACCCTGCTGAGAAAAAAAAATTCTGCTACCTACTAAGAAGTCCTGCATTATGTCCCTGGCTTCTTTATAAATTTCCTTTCCTTTGAAAGCCATAGATTGTCTTTTGTGCTTTTTTGCATCACCTGAAAATTGGAGACCATAGCAGTTTCCTAAAAATGGTGTTAGAAGACTAAACTGATTAACATTTATATTCATATTTAGGGTAAAGAATCCATAGAAATGGAAATATTTCTTCTGCTTGCTTGTTGCCAAAATTACATTTCTCAAAGCTCCTGACCTACTTTTCAAATTTTTCTCCAGTAATGACAGTAAACTATAAATTTGTTCCTTCTAGATATTTTTCATTTCAAATAGAAAGTCAAGTGCAAACAAGGGGGAGACAAGGAGGGGAGGGTGTGCTCACCTCTACCCCTCTTTTCCAGAAGGAAGAGAAGCCTCATGTCTTTTCCAGAATAAGAATAAATTATGGAGTGCATCAGGTGTTTAATGCCTCAAACTTGGCTTTCCATTGCAGATTTATAGCTTTTGTAGTGGCTGGATCCCCAAACATATAGAAAGAGTCAAGACATTATCTTTTTCTGTAAAATGAATTCTAGGGAAAGGTTGAAAAATATTTTCCAATATCTTCTGAAAACAAAACTGAGGTTTGCTTGACTTCCCTTTTCCAGTCTTGTTGCTGTGGATAAGAAACAGAAATAAAGCAAACTCTGAATAACAGAAGAACTTAGACTACTGGGAAGCTTTTTGTTTTCATAAAAAATTTAAAATGGAAAAAACCAGTCTTTTAAAGAAATACCAGCAGCTCTGTTTTAGACACACCATCCCTCATAATAAAGGAAATGAAGCAAAAAACCTAAATAGATGAATTTCACAAGGAGGAGGAGCATCCAGAGTTGTTTTGGCTGTGAGACCAGGTCCCTTGAGTGAATTCAGCCTCCCAGAAAAGCAGAGTGCACTAATATTTCATACAGTTCCTGTGTGTGCTTCAATGCGTGCATGAAATCACATATAGTGCAAAATGCTAAGAGGAATCCAGCAAAACGCATGAAAGTGCAATAAATTTTTAAGATGTTGCAAATGCGAACACAGCACTTCATAAAAACCTCAGTCCTGAGAGCAGGGGTGCCGTACACATCGTAGGCAGAACATATGGTGCAACCACAGTGCAGTCAGAGCTAATCAGTGAGTGGTGATGGAGCTTTCATTCTGAAGTTTTAGGGATGTGATTAAATTTAATGTATATGCTAGACAAGAAGCCTGTCTTCAATTCCTTAGACCTACCAACCTAGGAGTGCACGCAGTATGCCCTGAGGAGATGTCATGTTTTCTGGGAAGGCAGGAAACTTCATCTGGGGGATATCCTTATTGATTTTTATCTTTATGCATGCCCCTGTGAATTATTTATCTTCCTGTATGCTTCTCTGACATCTTACTGTGAAAGTCTCTTGAAGGTTACTGTAAAGCTCCTCATTCCCAGACTTAATGAGGGTTGGTAGGAAATTAGTGTTGATGAGTGATTTTGAGTGAGTGCTGGAATGGGGGCTGGTGCCCGTGTGCCAGGAGGTAATGGGGAGTGTGGGTTCCACTGCCGAGCCACCTGTGGGTGCATTGTATTTATTTGCTGCATAATTATTTGGGATGAATTCAATTAATGCCACCATGAATTAGGACGGTGTGAACTGTATTTGGCTCAAGGGCGTCACCCTCTGTGGTCTCCAGGTGTAGTTCTGCAGACATACATTGCTGTCTGGATTCCGTGCTTGTTTCTTTGTCTAAGTGCCCTTCTCTAAATGTTCATCTTCTTTTGATGTTTCTAGGAGCTGGTGGGGAGTAATCCTCCTCAAAGAAACTGGAAAGGAATTGCAATTGCCTTACTTGTCATTCTCGTTATCTGCTCGCTGATTGTCACCTCTGTCATACTCCTGACACCAGGTATTTATAACCTTTAACTCACTTCAGTCTGTTTTTCGTCTGTAATTTTACACTTCCAAGAGTAAAGGGTTTGCAAACTAATTGCAAAGTCGACATCAAAGGGATCTTCCTCACTTTATCTCAATGTAATGCTGAGTTCAAGGCCATTCTCAGGTAGATTGTTTTAGAATTTTACATTTCAGTTCAGAGATCAGGGCTGCTGACCTGAGGGCACAAGCCTGGAACATGATTGCCTAAACATGGATGGGGAATGTCATTTTAGATGTGCCAGGGTAGGAGAGGAACCCACATAGGGCAGTCAGTGAGGGCACAGGAACTCCTGCAATTCATGTCCACATGGAGCAGTAGTAGCAAGTTGAGTGTCATATCCTGGACCATTGGAAATGGCATTAGATGCCTATGCTTTGGCACCTAAATCCAATCCCAGTCAGCTGGATTGATTTTTAGTTCAGACCACAGCGTTTACAAAGCAATTTCAGATAATGATATACCAGATAGTACTTATCCACAGCAAATAATTAGTAACTTCCCAATAAAGAATTCTTTAATTCCCTTACCAAGTTTCAGCAAAGTTCTGTGCACGTGACCTCTGTAAATTACTTCTGTTACAGTAGCTGCTGAGGTTGTGGGCTTGAATTTTAATGTGATGTCATTATGATTATTGATTATTATGTATTTATACAGCCCTGTAAATTTCCATGCCTACTCAGGGAGTAGAAATAAAGTGCTTTTGCAGCACTGACAAGATTGTGAACAGAATATGAAAAGACAAACAAAATGAGAGACAAGACATAGAAAAAAGAATTCAGTGTCAGAAAGGGTGAGAAGCTACAAAACACAGGGGGAGGCAAAGGTCCCTTGCTCAGGGATGTAGAGGAGAAGCGCAGGGACTCCTTCTTGCATGAGTACATGTGAGTGGTAGAATCTAGGGAGCAGCAGGACAGAGAGCACAGAGCCGAGCAGCAGAATGGAGGCAAGGAAGAAATGAAACCTCAGGAAGTGGAAGAGCACAGGGTAGTGAAGTGGAAAAATGTGACAGAAGTTGTGGGGCAAAAAAATTCCAGCTCATTACATGCAAAATACATGCAGTCCAGCTGGTCTAGGCCATCTTCCCTGGCAAAATTTTTATCCCACAGTCCTGATGTGTGAGGAACTGGAGACAGTGACAAACCAAGAAATACAGGAGTGCATTGAGTTATTTTGAAAATGAGTGGAACAATCAGTACTTTTTTTTTTTTAGTTATTTATTGTCATGTCATATTCAGTTTATTTCATGTTATCCTGAAATTATCAATGCAAATTTAAGTACCATGTGGTCATGCCAGAATAATTATGTAATTAAATTAATTAAGGTTAAACTAAATTAAAGATCATTTATTAAATTAATTTTGCTGGTGTTCAGATTCAACATCTTCGGACAGTGCTGTTCATCTCTGAGATGTTTTGGGGCATGGTGTGTGGACTACACTCATGTCAGGCACAGCTTATTAGGTTGTAACTTTTCAAAGATGTACATGAAAGCCTAGATTACTAAATCCAGAGGCATGAGCCTCAACAAGTTCTCTTGAAGCTAAAGCACTGCCTGGATGGGACCATGGGTGTCACTTCTATCAAAATCAAAAAAACATTAAATCCACTGGCTCCCCTTGATCAACAGTGTGGGTTGCCCTGTCGTGATATGAAATCAGGTTTGATAAGCAGGACTCTGCTCTCATGAGGCTTTGCTGGCTGTGAACTATGACTGAATTCTCTTGTAGGTGTTTTTCAAAACCTCCCAGAATAATCTTCTCCATAACTTTACCGAGCACTGAGATGTCACTAACAGGCCTGTAGCTTCCACGGTCCTCCTTCTGCTCTTTCTTGAAATACTCACATTCAGTTATAAGTAAAATTCAGAAGTGTATATAAATAAAATTCTGAAGTGTATTTGTTTACACATATATTTTATCCGCATGCACAAAGGACATTCTCCCTTTGGGGTCTGTGTGCACACACATGCACACATAACTCACACAGTTTTTATTATGTACCCAGCAACACCTCCAGATAACAGTATTGAGAGGATCTCTGTGCTTAAAACTTAGGAATATGCAAA
>WAAG01084844.1:196-17884 GCA_013390105.1 Tichodroma muraria | reverse complement strand
TCCCGCCGCCGCCTGCGGGCTCCTCGGAGCGGCCGCGCCTCTCCTGCTCCCTCTCCGCCGCGCGGAGCGCGGGGCCGAGCCCTCGGAAAGCCCCTCGGTCCCGTGTCCCCGGCGGCGGGACGCGGGAGGGGCCGGCGCTCACCTGTGGCTGCCGGCGGGAAGATGCCGCCTCTCTCCGCCGCCGCGGCCCGCGCTGGCGGGGGGCCCACGGCCGCCGCAGGGGGGGTNCGCAGAGGGGTTAAGCACTTGGAAAGCCCATCTTGCCGGGAAGGGACCCCCTGAGGGGTTGATTTGTTCCGCCGCGGGGCACAGCTTGAGGGGCACGGGGTTGGCGGGGAGGGGACGGAGGTGGGCCGGGCTCGGCGCCCCGGCCCGCAGCAAGTTCTCGATGAGGAAACTTTTGCCCAGGTTGCCGAAGCCCGGCGCCGCCGGCAGGTTGAGGAGAGCCGAGGAGCCCACCAGGTCCCAGTAAAGGGCGCTGGGCAGCATAGCGAGGGCTTCTACCCTCCTCGCCCTGCCCTGCCCAGCCCGGCCCGGCCGCCGCGGCCCCTCACTGGGCTGGGACGGGGCGCCGGGCTGTGGGGCAGGGCTGGCTGGCGGGGGGCCTCCCGAGGGCTGTGGGGAGCGGAGCGCAGAGCTCGGCGAGGCTCTCCGTGGAGACGCGGCGCCTCTCCGCCGGGCTGGAAGGTGTGTCCAAGCACATTCATTATGTCAGCCGGGGACGAGGAGTGATGGACGCGGCCAACAATGCCGCCTTGCCCAGCAGCCCCCCGGGGAGGGGGCAGGGCGGGGAGCCGAGGTGGCTGTCCCGCCGTGCCCGCCCCGACATGGCGGCGGGTCGCGCCGCCCGCTAGGGGTGCACCTGTGCGAGGGGACGGGAGGGGAAGGCAAAGGCCGCTGGCCTCCGTCCCGGCGGGGAAGTGGCTTCGGTTCTGGCCGCGGAGAGATCATGTCGACCTAATGATCCCATGAGGTAATGGGAAGATAGTCATTAGCTCACTCTCTGGGCATTTTTATCTGGCCTTTTTCTTTTTTTTCTTTTCTTTACTTATCCACACTCAACACGCATGCTGAATTTTCAACATTTGTCTTAATAAATCTGATTAACATCAGCACGGTACTGTTAATCATGTTTTTCTTGAGATGTTGGACTAAGCTTTGTGTGGTCATAAACATTCTTTGTCCGGAATAGCTTAGTCCGTTTCTACTTCCTTGCATGTATTCTTCTTTATTTGCTTACAAATCACGTAATGTGGCAAAGATGTCTCATTTTGCAGTTCAAACATGCATGCAGAAAATTAAAATTGGATACTGTTCAAAAGTCCTGAAAGCACATCCCTGTTTTGCAGAGAAATCCATTTATTTCAAAGCAGCTGTTCACCAGTCTAATCTTAAGGATATTCCCTGCAAAATCCTCTGGAGGAGGTGCATCCCTTATTTTTGTATAGCAGCAGAAGCATAACCCTTGGACATCAGGATGGTTCAAAGCTAAAACCAGTTGGACTAGTGGAATCATATGTGCCCTCAGATGAGAAATGGGAAGGATGTCTTAAGTGCTGTGGTACTAATACCCTTGGGAACATGAATTAGATACTCACATGTCCAATGCTTTCCTTTACATCTTGGGGTAGGTTGGCTGTGCTAGAGTTTTGGCAGTTAACTCCATTGGTACTAACATGTGGTGAATGGGAGCCTAAGAGCTGATAAGGCTGCTTCATGCCAGAGACCCACATAGTCTGACCTTCTGTCTTACAGCAGTGGCTGTAAGTAGGAAGAAGTCCAAGATGAGTCTATATAGTTTTGCCCTGATATATTCCCGTAACTGTTCTCAGCTTAAACAATTTCCACAGCTTAAGCACTTGTATTTGCAAATCTGAAGGCCTTCACCGAAAAAAGTAATGCAAGTATTTTACTTGTGAGTATTTTGAGACTCTTGCTTCTTGCTGTAGAATGGACAGAATCCAAGCTGTTGTATCCCAGACTACATCTGAAGCTACTGTGCATTGTTGTAGTGTAAGGTACAGAAATTATGTTTCCAAGGGAAAGAAACTAGTCTTCCCAGGAGGGCACTTGCTTCTGAGCATTGCAAGTAGCCGCCTTTCCAATTACACCTCATAAATTTATTCACACTTAAGGATTTATTTTGTCTTTCATTTCACTGATCAAATTTTCAGAGAATTCCCAAGGGCCTGAGACACTGAAAACCATAATTCAACACTTGAGAAGTGCAGTTAGTCCATCCAGCTGTGCTGCATGAATAAAAGGAAATGATGATTGTCAAAGAGCATAGCCTTCAAAGACAGACTTGGCATTTGGGTTCCTCCAAGACTTTTGATGCCAGAGCAGCTATTAATGTGTTAATCTCATCTATGTAGTTCGGTAAAGTATGCAAGTTGCACATTTCTGTGAAATATAAGCACAATACAAGGAAATACAACACAACACACTTCTGAGTTGGAAGGGACCCCCAAATGTAGCATTTGACTGCATGGAAGACAGTGATCAAGCATATGATGAGTTAACAATTCATATCAGGTTGCATCTTTAGTTCCAGGGTTTAACCCATGCCTTACAATGCGTGTTTAAACAGTCCCTTTCTTCTCTCCGGTTTTCATCTATCAGTGGCCTCTCACCCTTGTTCTGACTGCTGTCATAGCTGTGCTAAAAAAACACTGTGAACCAAATCACAGGACTCAGATTTTAAATAAGACAGGAAATATTATTTTTCAAGAGCTTCCAAGTGGAGACCTCGAACTGGTTGTGTGATGTTAAGCAAGGGTGGTAGAGCAGAATAGCTCGATTAACTCATTAAACCAGGGCAGCCTCTGAGCACTTGGTCTCTGGGACACCCATCTGCAGCTCTGCTGAGAGGTAGCTGCCAAATTCCTTCTATTCTCTGGGCATGTGATCATTGAGTACAGTCAGGCACAAGAGTAGTTACCTGTCAAAAGCTGGAGAAAAACAGCACAAGAAAATATATATTCCTTGATCAGGTCTAGAGTATGGAATGATTTGAGAGTAAAACAAGTGGCATCCTTAAAATCCAGATCCTTTCTGGTGAATGCAGCCTGGAATTGCATGATCCTTAGCCATGGACATGAAAAGTTGTTGGATGCGTATTATCCAGATAGATTCAGAAAGTAGAGATGATATTCACATGGTATTCACATGGTGAGTAGTTCTCACTTCTTTTCATTTGACTATGAAAACTTGGAAAGTACTTACTCTGCATTTGGATTTTGTCAATTTACCTTAATCAGACTAAAGGAGAAGAGAGTTTGCCTTCACTGGGTATCTTGGCTTGTATCAGGTGTTTGGAAAACATGAAGATACACTTCTCAGGTTGCAAAACTTGAAAAATGGGGTACATGGAACATACATGAAATTCTCAGCACTCAGTTAAGCGTTGCCTACTAAGAGTCCAGAGCACAGTCTCACTGATAGGGCTGACCATTTATGTAATATACCAAGACCAAGATCTGTGCAACTACATCAAAGTCTCCCTAATGAGTCTTCTACAACAGCTCTGCCCTTTCTCAGATGGCATTTCTGTTCTTGAGCCAGGGACTTTCTCCCTTGCAACTCCTTCCCTGGAGCAATTCACGTGAAGCTGAATCTTGCCATTACTTCAAACTTTTCTCACAAACCTTTCTGATGGTTAATGGGAAGCATGCATATTAGCAGCATCTACATTTTTTGGTGAGATTTACATACATGTGATTTTTCTGCAAGC
Source organism: Tichodroma muraria (assembly GCA_013390105.1). Taxonomy (NCBI): domain Eukaryota; kingdom Metazoa; phylum Chordata; class Aves; order Passeriformes; family Sittidae; genus Tichodroma; species Tichodroma muraria. Next base: position 14,151 of record WAAG01084844.1, on the reverse strand, counting down.
TCTTTTTTTTTTCTTTTTTTTTTTCTTTTNGATAAGGTAAAAGCAGAGAAAAGCAAATTCTGAACAACTGTTGGTTTTTTTTTTTTTTTTTTGTGGTTTGAACAGTTATCTTTTAGGTCTGCACTCCAGTAAATCCCCATCTCTGGCCTTTGACCTCATGGTGGACTTCAACTTTTCAGATGTCTGCTGGAAATGCAAAACAGTGCAGAGGAAACAGTCAAGGAGGTTCCTGGGCTGCGTGGAGGTTAACTTCCACACACAGCTGGTGAGTGTGCCAACTGGAGAAGCTGCCTTGCTGGACCTGCTGTTTGTGAACAGAGTGATGTGGGTGATGTGATGGTCAGCAGCAGTCTTGGGCACAACAGTCATTAAATGATAGATTTTTCCATTGTAAAACTGAGAAGGGGGCTCAGCAGAATTGCTGTCTTGGACTTCCAAAAGTCAGGCTTTGTCCTTTTTAAGAGCCTCATTGGTAGAGTCCCTTGGGAGGCAGTCCTGAAGGGCAAAGGATTCCAGGAAAGCTGGATGTTCTTCAAGAAGGGATTTTTAAAGACACTGGAGCAGACTGTCCCCATGTGCCAAAAGACTGGCATGGCTGAACAGAGAGCTTTGGCTGGAACTCAGGAAAAAAAGGAGATTTTATGACCTTTGGAAGAAGGGCCAGGCAGCTCAGCAAGACTACAAGGATGTCATGAGGTTTTGCAGGGAGGAAATTGGAAGGACCAAAGCCCAACTAGAACTTAACCTGGCTACTGCATAAAAGACAATAATAATGTTTCAATAAATATCTTTTTGACAAATGAAGGAGGGGCCATGGAGGCTTTCAATCCTTTGTTGGATGGTAGGGGAAACATGGTAAAAAAGAATGAGGAAAAGGTTGGAGTAATCAATGCCTTCTTTACCTCAGTCTTTAGTAGTAAGACCAGTTTTCTCTGAGAACCCAGCCCCCTGAGGTGGGAGACAGGGTCAGGGAGCAGAATGAAGCCCTCAAAATCCAAGGGAAAATCGTCAGTGACCTGTTACAGCGCTTAGACAGACACAAGTCTCTGGGGCTCTGTGGGATCCGCCAAAGGTGCTGAGTTGCTCGTGGCTTGGACAGGTGCATTGTTTGCGGGGTAAAATGCTGGCTGGATGGTCAGGCCCAGAGAGTGGTGTTTAATGGAGGCCAGCTGGTGGCCAGTCACTGGGGGGTTTCCCAGGCCTCGGTATTGGAGCCAGTCTGGTTTAATATCTCTATCAATGATCTGTACAAGGAAATCAGGTGCTCTCTCAGTCATATTCCAGATGACACCAAGCTGGGTAGAAGTGTTGGTCTAGTGGAGTGCAAGAAGGCTCTGTAAAGGGCTCTGGACTGGTTGCATTGATGGGCCAAAGTCACTTGTTTGACGTTCAACAAGTCACAAAGTGCTGGGTCTTGCATTTGGGTCACAAGAAGCACATGCGTCTTGGGGGAAGAGTAGCTGGGAAGCTGCCTGACAGAAAAGGACCTGGGGTGCTGTTCAATGTCCTGATAAACATGAGCCAGCAGTGTGCCCATATGGCCAACAAGGCCATTGGCATCCCGGCCAGTATCAGCAAGAGTGTGATCAGCAGGGCCAGGGCAGGGATTGTCCCACTGTACTTGGGACTGATGAGGCCACACCTGTAGTGCTGTGTCCAGTTCTGGGCCTCTCACTACAACCAGGACATTGAGGTACTGGAGCATATCCAGAGAAGGGCAACAGAGCTGGTGAAGGGGCTGGAACTCAATTCTTATGAGAAGTGGCTGAGGGAGCTGGGATTGTTATCCTGGAGGGAAGGAGGCTCAGAGGAGACCTTATCACTCTCTACAACTGCCTGAAAGGAGGTTGTAACAAGGTGTGGGTCAGTATCTTCTTCCAGGTAGAAAGCAATAGGACAAGAGAAATTGGCTTGAAGTTGTGCCAGGGGAAGTTCAGCTTGGATATTAGAAAAAAATTTCGGTGAAAGGGTTGTTGAGCATTGTAACAGGCTGCTCTGGGAAGTGGTTGAGTCAACCAACCCTGGAGATGTTTAAAAGACATGTACATGTGGTGCTGAGGGACATGGTTTAGTGATGAAATGGGCAGTGCTGGGTTAGTGGTTGAACTCAATGATCTTATAGCTCTTTTTGCAACCTAAATGATTTGTGATTCAATGACATTACTTCCAAGTGTCCAAACAGTAGTGGAGAGGCTCCTTTATTTTACTGCATAAGCTGTGTTGGAAACTGGTAGCATAAGTATCTCAGGAGAATATGTAGTTTCCAGGATCTGGTGACAGCATCAGCTGAAAAAGATTGTAATTCAAAAGGAGCATGTAAATACGGGGAAAGTCCTAACTACCCCAGATGAAATGCACACTCTGTTTTTACTTGTAGTAGAAAACTACAAGTTTTCTCAAAGGCACCTCCGATCAGCATGGATAAAATGCGTAAAATTGATTTAAGAAGGGAGATTGATAATTTAAATGCACTTTACCTTCTATTAAAATCAGGTATTCAAAAATTTCAGCGCATCTGCTATTTCTGTTGTGAAGACTTGACATGGTGTGAGCCATCTGCCTCCATGCATCCACACAATGTTCCTCTCTGGCATCCAGAGATGCTCAAAATTTATGGAGGCCATATAGCTTCCAGAAAGCTAAGAACAAGGATCTTGATATAGAAACAGTTGCACACTTGCAGGAGACAGAGATGAGGTAACTGAATACAGATCTTTTCTAAGGCTGTCTTTGCTTAGAAGTGCTAAAGGCAGCTTTACCTAGTTGTAATTTTACTAGATTCTGTGTACCACACCTTGGAAACACCTATTTGAACTCATGAATTATTTCCAACTTTGCTTTTCCAGTAAAAATAATACCATGCTCTCTACATTTCTGCTCGTAAGCTTTGTAGTGACATATTCTAGCCAAAGGAATTATACGTGAATCCTATCGAAGCATTTTTTGAGATTGATCCCAAATTTCTCTGGCAAAAAATGCTTTGGACTTACACATTGAAATGTATTTGTAATAACATAGCTATCTGCCATTTTCCAAGTTAGATGGATTTTCCACACTCTTGGAGATAATTATCTCACACTGTTTTGTCTAACCTGAGCATGTTAGACAGCAGTCTTTAAAGTATGTTCTTCAAAGTATTACCAAGTTTGGCAATCTGAACCTGGGTTATGTCATCATTGCAGAGCTGCTGCAGACTTTTAGGCAGATTTTGCTCTAAATTTCTCCATTCAGAACTGCTCCCTTGACATTTTGGTGATCATCATTTGGTGGGTGCCCTGGTCCAAGAAAGTAACTTGTCAGCTTATGCTAACCTGCATGCAAACCACTCAGGTTAGCTCCAAGTCAGAGATACCTCAGAACAGCAATAGTAGAAATAACACTCAGCAAACTAGGAGCAAAACTCTAGCTGTGCAGGAGGGATTGAAGTTTTGACTACATGTTTAGTTTCTACATTCTTGTACCATCCCCAAAGTATTCTGGCTTACACCTGCTTCTTTGTTTACCACGAAGCTTAGGACACAGTTCAAATAAAAGGTATGACACCCTCCTGATGTGGGGCATGAACCCATTATAAGCTGACTTCTTAAGCATAGCTGGCACCAAAAAATGTTGTAGTGACTTGCACTTTGCAGACTTTTGGTATATGGGTGTTACCTGCACCACTTTAAGATTGTGTGTACCACAGGTGGCCTGGGGAAACCTTTGTTCTATCTTTCAAGGAAAAGGAAGGATGTGAAAGGAGAGGAAAATTAGATTTGTGCACTGTGGCCAGGCTCGAGTCCTGTCACAGCTCAGTATTTTCTCCATTTGTCTCGTAAATATTTTCGGTGCATTAGGAGACATAGTCCATGTTCAGAAAACAGAGTAGGAAACTACACTGCTGTCTTGCTCTGCGTGCAGCAGCAAAGGGGAACCCTCAAGGAGAGCCTGGGTGGGCTCATGTTGGATACTGGCTTCTGCTGTAGCTGCCCACACAAGCCACTTGCAAGCCTCCTGATCCTTGCAAGCCACAGCTGCTTTATTAGGAAGGAGCAAAACTGGCATCCAGCCCACAACATTAGAAGATTTGGGGCACCCTGTTGTTGCCATTTTAATTTCTGAGGAGGCTGTTTGCCTTGACACTTACTTCTCTTCCTACCTCCTGCTGTTTCTTTTTTTACAGTCCTGACATCCTGAAAGCAATATAAACTTTGCCAGGTTAGTCAGGCTTTTGAGAAATCTAGATTTAGCTAGAGAATTTCACAGCACCCCCGGCTGAATTTAACTATTCACCAGGAAACTGCTGTGCTCAGGAGTCACCATCATTCTGAACAAACACAGATGGAATTAGCATTCTTTCAATCCAGTTCCATAAAAAGCTTCAAGAGCTCAGTTTCAAATGACTGAAGTAATTTCCGTCAATCTGTCTTGGCATTAGAGCTCAGCAAGTTGCAAAAAAATACACAGAAGTGAAATATTGAAGTGTGAAAAGAAATTGATTCCCTGTCAAGTTATGTTGCAGATGTGCACAAAATCTTACTGCAGCATGCACCCTGACTTTTGTGCATGATTTTAACACATGTTGAAAGCTAGATATATGGATGTGACTAAACTTTTTAAACTATGCTTCTTCCTGCAGAAACCACACATGGGATGCTTCAGTCCTACAGGACTTTATTTGGAAATTTAATTTTCATAGTTTGGATTTTTTTTTCACCTTTGTGACATATCAGGAGTAGCACAAAGCATATGAGAGAGCTTATATAAAGGAACTTGTAATTCATATTAAATTAGACAGTAGCACAATCTATTATTCCCACTCTGGTACAAAGGATTCAGAAAAAAAGTGTCTGAAACATAACATGATTTCTCAGAAGATGATTTATATTCCTAAGAATAAGTCATATTTACAACTGCTGATATGAAATGCAGAGCTTATCCAATAGTCTGTTTTGTATACCTTGGCATGATTTAGAGCAGTGTTGATGTACTTGTTGACTTCAGGCATCTGGTGATGTAAAAATCAGAGTGTTTTCTGAGTGTCTTGGGTATTTCACACAACTTCTACTGTGTACCTTTGTCTTCTGGGGATAGTGGAGGTGTTAGAAACTTGTGTAATTGTTTTAGGGAAAGTTTTGCAATTTTGGATTAACCAGTTGAAATCCACGTAGTGGTCAAAAGTATCAGCTACTTCTGTGATTAGAGCACTGTGGTCCTCTTATATATCATAGTTTCAATCTATGCTTTTACAAAATACTTAATTATTAAATGTTCTTCTAACAATTTATACATTTTAATAGTTTAAAGAACATGAGAGGGTAACAGTTTTCTCTATTTCTTCTCCCTTTCCCACCAACTTCCTCTGTCCATTCTCTCATGTGGCCTACCTACCCCATATTTTCTATTTTACTGCTGCTGACACAGTTTGCAATACTTTAATATCTTCAGGTCAAAGGGCACAGCATGCTGCTGTACTGCTCTAGCACAGGTGAGTCTGTCTCAAAGTAACTGGGATGGATGGATGGATGGACAATCTTTTTCTATTCTCTATACTTTCAATTACTGTACTGATTTCTTTACTGTGCCTAGAAGGGCCCTTCAATAAGATACATGCAGATAAGGCTGTTACGAGACAAATCAGTCACCATCGTATGATCAGAGGGTGCATACTCTCTTCATGCTTCCTTTGAAAAGAGAAATTTCAGTGATTTTTTAAACATTTTTTTAAACAGTGTCCTTAAACATTAGAAATAATTGTTTCCCAAAAAATAGCGGAGTTTCAAGTGCAGTTCTGTGTATTATTTGCCCTCTTATTGACATAATTAAATTCTTTTACACTTTGTAACATAATGCAGGGGAGCATGTGAGGTGAGTTACTGCATTCAGAAGTATTTTACTGAAGTGAAGGTTCACAATTTGGTTAGGTCCCAAATGGCTGACTTGGATGACTCTGGCACTTCCTAACTGAAGTGTTAGGTAATATAATGAAATTTCAAGGCAAAGAAAAACACATATAGCTTGTGCAGTTGTGAAGGAAGTAAAATCTTGACAGCTAGGTCTCAACCTAACAATTACAATACGATTACCAGGTCCATTAGTCAAGTAAAAGTCCCACTTAGGTAACACTTCATGAAGCGTAGTGGACTGGTTTCTTCTGACAGTTTCTCTTTACTGCACACCAGCACAGAGTCGCGGAGGTTGTGTTTATTTCACTGAGGGAAGCAAGTCTGTTACTAGAATAACAAACAAAAAAAAAATCTAAAAAAAATCTAAATTCAGGGCTAAGAGCCCAACAGAGTCTGAGCTGGGCATGGTTTGCAAATGATGCACAAGAAACAGGTTTGGCTACATTTTGCCTAAGAACAAACAATTTAATAAAACAGCATTATTGTTGAATAGTTACTCATTTATCAAAGGACAACATCTTTTCTCTTTCTGCAGGTGAAATGACTGTAACCTATTTTCAAAGGAAGAGTGGCACAATTGCCAGTTTGAGGTTAGTAACTGAGCACTTCACCTGCACAGTTCAGGGGCCATCCTTTGTGTAGTTCTAGCCAAGGTGTTACTGAAGAAAAAAGTATTTCAGTGTGGTATTCTTGAAAGGTTTGAACCTTCTTGATCCAGCTAGCTGAAAAGTTAGATTCCATGCTGGTCATGATAACTGAGCACACTAAAGTCAAGATGATAATTTATATTCGTTAGGCTTATGGAACACTGAGGCATATCATTTCCAAAGGAAATCTCACTATTCAGCTATCAGAGTTTTGTTACGTAGTGGCAATTTTTCTGCTCACAAACGTTCATTATCATGGCAACAGTAACAGATTGAAGCAAAAGCCCCAAATATCCTGCTTCTGAGGAAACCAGCATAAGTGCTACCCAAACAATTTGGGAGCCTGAAGGAGAGGAGAAAAGGTCTTCAAAGCTGCAGTAGGGGTTATGATCCAGAAGGAGAGTAGGTGGGGAGTTCTACATGGCTGCTGACTGCTGGACAAAGCTTTTATGGCAACAAGCAGCATCAGGACTGGGCAGCCTGACCAAGCTCTGACCCAAAGGAAAGCAGGATTTCTGCAAGTAAGAGAAATAGAGCCCAAATTTACCCACTCTCATTTCTCTTAGTGGCCTCAGAAGGGCAAACTGACAGATCAAGGCAAGGAACCTGCAAAATAATCTCCAAAATTATATTTTGCATTTCAACAGTAGTTTCTGGGAAGCTCTGCCCTACATAGTACAAGCCTTTTTTGTCCTTGTATTTTACTTTGTTTTTCCCAGACGTTACTCTTTGACATATGTAGGGCACCATGCCATGTGTGTCACATCACAGACATGATCTATATGTCTATAAAATTCCCCTGTTTGTCACAGAACTGGATTACTATCCAGTGAAATCCAGTTAAAGCCAGATCGGAAAAATCTTTCAAGATTAAATACTCTTTCATTACTGGATTTTTTTCTATTTATGCAGTAGAGCTATCACAGAAAGCATTTATGAATGCAACCATTACCATTTATTGAAACTCTTTTGGAAAGTTTTTGTCCACCAGACATTGCAAAAAGAATTCTTCTCTGGGTGTTTCTTATATGAGTAACTAAAATAATCTATTTACTTCTTCGTAACAGTTTCTTACTAACCGTGCTTTCCTCCGTTATTTGCAGACCCCAAGATACCTGAATGTTTAAACGCTTATCTCTGTGACTTTTGCCTTGTCTCACGTAAACGTCTGCCAGGAAGGAACTGGGCTGTCAGCTTCGTCCTGTCAAAAAGCCTTCCAGTGCCATGAGCTGAAGGCAGGTTCCAATTGTTAAGTCATTCTGGCCCGAGCTGAATTTAAAGGCAGGCTCCTGTAGCTAACGGAAGTTGCTGGAGGCAGCTTCTCAGCAAAAGGCATTAAAATCATATGTCCCATAATTATTCTTTTGACTCAATTACCCATTTACTCTTTATTTTTATATCCAGTGGAACCTGAGGGCAACAAATACTGCATAAGGGGAACAAATCCTGTATAATAGTTCTTGTTTTGGTACATTCACTTAGTGGTGATTTATTAAGGGCTGCTGAATAAGCCTGATTAAAATGCATAAACAGTTCTGAACAGTAAACAACCATGTCTAAGGATGAAAAAATGGGACCCACATGCTGTGCATGGAAATTGCCCTTAACAACATGGCCTATTGTTGAACAGATAGGAAGCCAAAGGTTGCTTGTAATCAAATTTGAAGTTTCCCATCACTTATAAAAGCAACACTTCCTTGTGTAAACGTTTCAATTTGTTGTTGTTGAAAACTGCTTCCTGACTTAATCCCTACAGGAACACACAAATTCTTTGACTGTCAGGTAGAAAGACAATTTTAGATAAAATAACTTTTAGATTTAGACTAAGTAAAATAAATACGCTTTGCCTAAGAGTTCCTGCAGCAGTAAAATCTGCATAGTTTTCTGAGATTAGCTATAAAAAAAGGATTCGTTGCATCATTTTAATCTCCCCTAAAAATTTCCTCTGTTCTTGCAATTAAAATAATACCTAATAGCAAAGACACAGTACACAGTACAAACCCTCCTAACATTGTACAGCAGCAAGAACTTTTTGTTTTCCCTTGATTAACAGCGTTAATTAATTGCAGAAATTTTTCATACTAAATACCTGATCTAATCTAACCTAAATAAAGTAGTCTTCCCATTGTTGGGGGCTTTGAGTTGTGCCTGAAGTGAATAGAGGTACCTTTCAAAAAATAAAAGTTGCTTTCAATTATTTTGAAAAATACAGCTTTAGAGCGAGGAAACCCAAGCCCCAACCAAACTATAAATTTCATTACATTTCTCTCTGGAGGCAACAAGGTCTTTTTCAGAGGCTTCCAGAGAGCCTAGATTTCACCCACTGCATTTGAGGTCTTTGAATAAAATGATGTCTTCCTAACATTGTTAAACCTTTTTTTGGGGTTTTTTTTTTTTCCCTTCTGGAACAAATAGGAGCAAATTACATTTAACTATGTCCTCGTGTTTAAAACATGATTCTCTATCATCTGTTGTCTTTGGGAGGTCCTAGAGACTTAAAGGCCCCTAACAACTGGAGAAGGTCAAGAAAGGCAAATGTTGCAACCATCCCCCAAGAGGAGAGTCTGGGAAACTACAAGAGCTAACGGGACTCTGTGAGATTCAGCAAGGGAGCAGTTGAAGTGGTGTTCCCAAGAGTGAAGCACCCCTGCAGCAGCCCAGGCTGGGGAACAGCTCTGTGGGAATGGCCCACCCTGGGGGCACAGTAGGCAGCCGTGTGCCCTGGCAGCAAGGACAGCCAAGCTGCCTCAGATGTGAATAGGGGTGCAGCCTTTGGGCTGCAGGAAGGGATTTTTTCCCCGCTCCTTCATACTTGTTGGACTACATCTAGGTACTGCATCCAGTTTTGAGCACACCAGTGCAAGGAGATTGATAAACTGAAGTGGGTTCAGCATTGTCCCAAAGCTGATTTGGGTCTGAAGCCCTTGCCCAGTGAGCAGAAACTGAAGGAACTGCTCTTGTTCAGTTTGAAACAGACGCAGCCTCAGGGAGCAACCAACACCCCCTTAGTACCTCTGGGGAGGTTAGCAGGAAGATAGAGTCAGGCTCTTCACAGCAGAGCATGGAGAGAGAACAGGAAGCAACAGGCATAAGTTGAAACAAGGAATTCAGACTGGATAGAAAGAAAAAAAATTCCCATGAGGGCAATCTGGCAGTGGTAGAAACTGCCTAGAGAGGCTATGCAGTCTCCATCCTCAGAGAATTTTTAAGACCTAACTGGATAAAACAGTGAGCAATCTGGTCTGAACTCAGAAGTGACCCTGATATGAACAGGAGATTGGACTATTGACTATTGGAACTATCCTGAGGTCTTTCCAACCTGAATTATCCTATGAGTTTATTCTAGCATTCAGGAACAAAGTTCCTGTTGACATGTCTGTGTAAACTGTGCTGCAACATCAGAACCAATTTTTAATCATGTTATTATTGTGAGTATTCCATATAATAGGCTTTACAGTATGTATTAGACCTCAAGAGAAATCTCCCTGAGCTGAGAGAAGGTGGTGAAGAAGCAATATTTCTAGATCTTTCTGTACAACCTTTATTTATGGGTCATGTGTACACAGATTATTAAATATTATTAAATATATTTATATTCAATATAAATATTTACTATTATTAAACAAATAATTAATTATTTTACTGTGATAATACAAGGATCCACAAAACCTCAAGTCCTGGTGTATTTGGGTATCTTTTAGGTAAAAAATATTAATTCCTATTTTTGCAGATAACCCTTTTTAAACCAAAATACTGTTTTGGTTATTTTTATTTTGTGCATCACATGCCATGGCACTTAAGATGACAGTGAGGACTAGGAGGTCTATGGGGCAGGAGAGAAGGCATTAAGAGAAGTCCCACTCTGTGACCTGGGGATGACTCCTAACATTCTGCTGTGGGATTGCTTCTAGGCTTAGCATTAGCCTCATGAACCTGAGGCTGACTAGCTGTACCCCTGGCTAAAGCATAAAAATGGGTATCATCTTGTAACTGAATGTCTTTTGGCTAAAGGAGGCCCTAACTACTGTATTTAATCTGGTTTTCCATCCATTATACACACCTGGATTCTGTTGGAAAAAGGCCATTTACAGAAATTTTGGTGAAACAGATCCTCCATGTGTGTTCCAGTGAAGGCTTTGGTCTGTGACGGACATTGGGGTGCCGATCTCTGTCTTGGGTGACAGACTCCCATAGTCTAGGAGAACTCAGAGCCCATGAAGTGTTTTACTCATGAAAATACAGATTTCGTAGTTGCCCAGAAGCTGGTGAGAAATTTGTTTGTGCCAATGCCATACACACAGGGGTGTATAATCATGCTTCAGAGGTTATGTCTGATAAGGATCTGGCTGAAACTGTATGAGTAAAAATTCCAAGCATTTCTACTAGAGCTTATAATGGCAAAAAATAATATAGTCAGTCAGAGGGTACTTATGTCTTTGGAAATTAACTATTTTATAAGCTACGTGAACCAGCATTGCTATTTTTTGTCCTAACTGTAGGGTTACACAGGTTTTATGAAGACAAATAAAAAAATGAAAGCTCTGTTATGGGTCTTTTGGAATTTCACTTAAAAAATTTATAAGTCAAAATTAGTGAAAAGATCATTATCTGTTTTAGGAATACTTTTCAAATAGAATAGTCTTGGTGTTCATTTTCTTGGTGTACTGATGTCTTTTTTCCTGACATGGACCCTTATTTCAAGCACATGTTAATACTGATAAGATTTCACTTAAGATTATAACTTAAATATTTTAAGAGTGATGAGATTCAGAGTGTTATGAGTTTTAAAGCTCATAACCTATGCTATGGTGAAAAAACAGGAATGTATATAAGAAATACTATTTTTCTTCTTTTTATTCTTTCCAGGCTGCCACAGAAAGCATTGCCTTTTCCGTAGATTAGAAGCTCCTCATATATGAGATACACTGTGTTACTACCTGTGCTCTGTGTCCTTTGCATTCTTTGCCTGTCTGCTTTTGAAGTTAGGCCAAATTAACATATCAAAGTGTAGCTGTTCATTTACATTTTGGTCTCCAAGAAAACAAATGGCAAAGAAGATATTTCCTTTCCCTAATTTTTAAAGGTATCAAATATTGTGTTTGAGTCTCTGTTATTACTCTGAAAACCTTTTCTCTGATTATTTTTACAGAAATAGAAGAATAAATTTTGACAATAAATATGGTCTGAGATTCATTACTTTAAAATATCTATATTTCAAACATTCATTTTCTTTCTTTTCACTAGAATTCAAGCTTATAATTTTTTCCTGCTTTGCACAAGTGTGCATTTTATAAAGAGTGTTTATGTATTACTGAAGGAAATTCTAACCCTAATTCCCATTACGGAAAGTATGACATCCCTAAATCTATAACCATTTAATACAGTTCTCTTATCTCATTTAGGGAGCCATTTTTCCCCAGTGTAAGATGCCATCCTCAATACTATGTTTAATCATGGTACATATCAATCTTTTATGTGATGCTAAATCAAAGAGCCTCTTCATAGTCAACTTAGGATGTCTCCTACTTCCCGTCAGTTTTCATTCTCTTTCCCATGAAGAAGTTAATCGTGTTAGTTAAATACAGTTTTCCTTTATATTCATGCTGACTAGTGTGTATCTGGTCATATGTTTGCCGGTTATCTTCCCAAGTAATTACTGAAACAATTTTTGTGGTTTGCTCTCGGTTTTTCTTTAATGAAACAAATTATACCTAGGTAGCACATATTTGGGAGATCAGTTAACTGGAACTTTGAGGCAACAGGAAGAAATTATTTAGGAGATATGCTAATGTTACAAAGAAATGTAGTTGTGAGGGAAAGGCACTCTGACATCTTTACCGTGTGTTATTTAACCTATCACTGTTGGTCATTCTGTCAGTCCTGTGTACTTAAACTTTGATTTTGCATTAACCCCTCTAAGAACATTACTGCACTGAGTAACCTCTGTTTAAACCCTCTTCTCAACTCATTGAAATACAAGTCAAAAGGATGTGATCAATTACTCAATTAAGTTAGATTGTAATCTAGCCAGGTATTTGCATAGCACCTACTCCTTTGTATACAATTACTTCTTTCTTTGCCACACACTCATGTCATTTAAATGACTTACTTTATACTCTGAAGAAGAAAATAACATCTTAATGGTGCCATGTAAGATCATTACAGTAAGTCAAACACTTACTGACAAAATGGTTTTAGTTGGAAAACACTTTCTTGAAAATACCACAATCATTTTTGCCTAAAGGTTCTTTAACAAAACTGAAAACTTGTGTTATGTTACTATCATCACTTGTTTTGATGATAAATACCAAGTTTTACATTAATAAGTGTGATACAGTAAAATACACATTCCAGGGGCAACACTTACCTGAAATTTCCCTGTGTGAGGAACTGAGAATGTCCTAAGTTGGGAATGCAATTTCCAAAGGTCAGAAGTGATTATGAAATAGGTCACTTTCGGGATATATGACTTTGTGGTTTTCTGACTGTCCTCATGCCATTTTTAGTGGGAGACCATTTTTAATCTCAAGCTACTTGAAATATATTATTTCCAGTCACTAATACAGGATCTTCTCTTTGTCACTTACAGGCTTTTCTTTGACACTTATCAGCTGCTGACAGTATGGTGGTTTTTGGTTATTGTGTCCAACTTAAAAGATATTATGCTGTTTTGATTCTAAAACCAGTTACCTCTCTGATTTTTTTCCAATATATCAAACCCATAGCTGTAGTTTAGTATAGTAATCTATCTTGAAGATGCATTTGTAATATCTCAGCATCACTCGTCCTTATTAGACTTTAGTCCAATCTTTGCAGCTCATGCATTAATTTCTTCACTTCAAATCTCATGTAACCATCCTTTTCTTTGTTCTTATCTGAAACTGCATTCATGATTGTTTTGCCATTTGATACCACACTAGAATATCTACTACTCTTGACATAGTTGAATGAGACCATACCATTTTTTGAGATTCTGTTTTATTTCATGTATGATCCTTTATAGATGCTGCACATCTGGTTCATTTTTTTAAAAATTAACACTGGAAATCATCAATTTATTTTACACCTCTTCTGGTTGTCCTATCCTAAGTACTGTTGTTATATTATTCTTACTATACTGTATTACTTTTACATTTTTGGTGTTAATATAATTGGAAGGTCTAGAGATCAGCTAGTCATGGTCCATTGTACAAAGAGCTGTATATGTAGACACAAAAGTATGAGTTATATTTAGCCATAGATACATTATAGCTATTCATTGAGAGTGCTTAGAAACCTCAATTTCACTGAATCACAGAATGGATAAGATTGGAAGGGACCACAGTGGGTCATTAATCCAACCTCCCTGCTCAAGCAGGGTGATCCTAGAACACGTTGCACAGAATGGCATTCAGGCAATATCTTGAATATCTGCAGGGAGACT
>WAAG01084836.1:0-10820 GCA_013390105.1 Tichodroma muraria | reverse complement strand
ATTTTACACTTATGTTGCTCTTTATGCCCATCTGGCAACCAAGCCCCACGGAGCCATTTGCTTACTCCCCCACCAGAGGGTTGGGGGAGGGAATTGGAAAGGTAAAAGTGAGAAAATTCGTGGGGTGAGATAAAGATACTTAAATAGGTAAAGCGAAAACTGCACACAGACCAAGCCACACAAGGAAATTTTTCCACAATTCCCATGGGTGGGCAGGTGTTCAGCCATCCCCAGAAATCAGGGCTCCAGTACGCATAATGGCTACCGGGGAAGACAAACGCCATCACTCCAAGTGTCTCCTGCTTTCTTGTTCTTCACCCAGTTTCCCCCAGATTTTATGGTGACATATGGTATAGGATATCCCTTGGGTCACAGCTCTGTCCCCTCCCAAATACTCAAGCACTCCCAGCCTCCTCCTTGGTGATGTGGTATGACATACAACATATGACATATGACTTGGTTCTGTGCAAGCACTGCTCAGCAATACTGAAAACATCTTTATATTATTAACACTGTTCTCAGCACAAATCCAAATCATGGTTCCATACTATCTATAGTGAAGAAAATTAACTCTACCCCTGTCAAAACCAGCAGAGCTTGCATAGTATCCTTTTAATGTAAAGAGTACCTTTACATACCAAAGAATGTAGCCCTTTTCAGTCTATTCAGAAGACTACATTTTAAGTATTCCTGCTTGCTAGGGCTGCTCATCCGAAGTGCATTTTCACTTTTATTGGAAATATAATCGGTGTATTAATGATCCATGTTGCAAGTCACTTAGATACTGCCATACTTTTGTTCTCACAATATATTTTCAATAGGTCTCTGATGTCCCTATAGGGAAAGCCTGATTGTCATAACGATACAGCAGCATGGAAGCCAATTGTGATTTCATACTAGAATACTACACTTTCTGTGGCCTTTTGCAGTAAGCACCACACTAAAAATAATTACTTACATTTAAAATCTAAGCCAATTTTTTTGCTGCCACTTTCACTCATCTTTGATAAATTAAAAAAAGTAGAAATCTTAGAGTAGTTGTAGTCCAAGATCTTGGCTTATGGTACACATCATAAATTATGTTTAGCTGACTCTTCTTATTCTGAATGCAAGGAAAGTTCCAGGGTGGTGCACAAAGGGGGTAAATCAGTTCTCCAGGGCACAGATAAATAATTTTCTGAAATTTGAGGTGTTCAATTTTGTATTATTGGAAATAAATAGCATTGCTGGTATATATTCTCACATTTAACTTTTGGCTGGTTTTGATTTGTATGTGGAACTCCCTTCTGTGCAAGGGCTTTAAAAACATTCTGTTTTTTCCATTTAGACTGTCAGATTATCTACTTTCCAAAATTTTAGCTATTGCTAAATTGCGATTGTGACACTAAAACAGGTATTTATTTCTTCACTGCTCTGTAAGATGCAACGTTTTTTTTCTACTATTACAATTACATCATAGATTCCAAAAAAAATTTGCTGTTTAGTAAACTTGAGAAATACATTAGATTGGGTTTATGATTAGTCAAAGGTCTATTAAGCAGTTTCAGTTCACTCTTGTGTCCTCCACTTCAACAGACCATTTCCATAACTGAATTGCTTACAGTACTTCAAAGAGGATTTGGGAAACTTATAATTCACTTTCAACACATTATCCATACTTGTTGATTGTTATTAAAAGAATGAATACATTTCTGATTTTAACAAAAGTGTATTATAATACTTACAACATTTATGTTTATTAACATTTCTTTCAAACATGATGAAAGAAATCATGAAGATGCTTCAAAAATGCTGTAAAAAAATTTAAACAGCATTTATAGAAATCAGAACAAAGTTATGTTTTATGTCATATACTTAAAGTAAATACACATTGTAAAAATAAATTCATAAAAAATTTTTGTTCATAAAACATCAGGTTTTGTTATTAAAAAATGGTTGTATTTGATTCGTTTACACAGAGTGACACAGAAGAATTCAGAAGAATTCTCCCTATATCAAGATTTTAACTTCTAAAATTTCATTAAATTATTTTAGTAAGGTATACTGTAATGTAACCTCATTAGGATGTTTGCTCACACCCATATTTCTAGTGCAATGGATTCCTTTACATCCATTGGCCATCCATTCCCTTACATCCATATCTTGCCCTAGGTCCACACTGCCAGTGTCTCTCTGAAGAATAAAATATTAGACTTAGTAGCAAGTATGTATTTGTTGTCATATAAATGATCTTTGTGTTCATACTGTTCATACTGGAATTGTGACGTGGGTTTCCATCTCTACTCAACTCAGAAATACTGAATCCCTATCTCACGAGATATCCATAGCAATCACTGTGTGTGATTCTTTGAAACCAGGCTACTGAGTAACCAGGAGAGCAAGCAGTACTGATTCTAAACTTAATGGAGTCATATTCAAGGATCTGCATTTGGAACCAAATCTATAGCTCCTGCAAATTCATTGCTTGTACCATAAGACTAAAATGAGATATTTACCACCTTCTGTCCTGACCATTGCGTCCTTTGTTAGCATACAGATTCAACTTCTAGAATAATCAGTACTCTTATCCATGGTCCTGTAGCCTGGTTATTACTTGCCAGAAATTCAAAATATTAAAAAATATTAAATTTAATGTCCTTTCACCTAGCAGGCTATTTTAATCATTAGCTATTAAGCAAAAGAGGAGTGTTGTAAGTACAACCACTCCCCTTCAAAAAGTCCGCAGATACAATCTTCACTGTATGGGAAGTTATTTCTGATATTTTCCGATGGACTTGAAGAAAAAGTTTGGGGAAGCATGGCTGGAAACTGCCTGGCAGGAAAGCAGCCAGGGTGCTGGTCGACACCCAGCTGAACATGATCCAGTGTGTGCCCAGGTGGCCAAGAAGGCCAATGGCATCCTGGCCTGGATCAGAAACAGTGTGACCAGCAGGACCAGGGCAGCGATTGCCCCGTACTCAACAGTGGTGAGGCCACACCTCAAATCCTGTGTTCAGTTTTGGGCCTCTCACTGCAGTGAAAGACATTGAGGTGCTGGAGCAAGTCCAGAGATGGCCAGTGGAGCTGGGGAAGGGTCAGGGGCCCAAGTCTGGTGAGAAGTGGATGAGGGAGCTGGGGGTGTTTAGACTGGAGAAAACGAGGCTCAGGGGAAACCTCATTGTGCTCTACAACTACCTGAAAGGAGGTTGTAGCCAGGTGGTTTTTGGCTTTTTCTCCCAGAAAGCAAGTGGCAGGACAAGAGGAAGAGTCTTCAAGGAGCACCAGGGGACATTTAGATTAGATATTAGGAAAAAATTTCTTGAGGAGAAAGGGCTATCAAGCATCAGAACAGACTGCCTATGCAGGTGGTTAAATCACCATCACTGGAAGGGAGCACCTGTAGATGTGGCACTTAGGAATATATTTTAGTGGTGGACTTGGCAGTGCTTGATGATTGTAGAGGGTTCTTCCAACTTGAAAGATTCTATGATTCTCTAAGAATGAACTTAATTGCCTTCTGGACACACAGTCAAGGGGGTTGTCTAACTCAGAAAAGTACAAACTGTCTACAAATCTTGAAAGTATAATTAATATGTGTTTTATATTCTGACATCTAGAATTATTGATTGCAGTGGATTCAGGTTGTTCAGTAAGTACAAATTTAGATATGAACATAGAAAGCAGGTTAGGAATTTAAGTTGAATCTCATTTACTTAAAGAAGGAAAACATGAAAGACAAAGGAATAAACCATTGCTGATTTTAAATATAAGCTACAAAGCATGAATTGTAAATACACTTATGTTATGAGAGGATAATAGGCTGTCTTTCTAAGTGCTAAGTTTCAAGCACTTAACAAGTTAAAAACAACACAGGAAAGAAATTAAGATGTCAAAATTAATTACTTCTCCCAGCTATCCATTAAATAAAATCAATATCTATTTTCCATACGACCAGCTCAGAGGACAAAACAGCAAAATATAACAAATGTACTTGTAATTATGTGTGATTTACTCAGGTCCTCGGTACACTTTTACCTCCTTGAATTTGATCACCTGTGCTGGAGTGCTGGTATGGCATAGCTGCATAACCTCAGCTCAGACTGCTGCGAGAAGCAGTGGCCTCGCACCTCCTTTGCTGAGAAGTTTGAGCTCAGACTCTTTGGCTGCTGACTGAGCTACCGTGCTACCATGTCTGTGCCTGGAGATGTATCCTGCTGATCCAGATTCTGACCTGGAAACTTGACTTCCTGGCAAACATTTCAAAAGCTTAGCCTGCCTTCTCACCCCAGACTTGCCTGGGATCACTGCAGTGGGACTGAGCTTAGTTGTGTCACTGGACCTCTCCCACACTTGCTGACTTGACTTTTCAGCTTGACCTGGGATATCCTTCATCACTTCAGTTTTGCCTGGTGCTTTAGACTCTCCCCTGACTAGATAATGCAACCAAACCTGCTTTGCTCATCGAGTTTGGGTACTGTAGGATTGGGCCCTTGCTGGTGAGGGCACTGCTGCCCACCTTGCTTCACACTCAGCACACAATTTGCTTTTCCTTATGGAGCAGCCCATTTTTGCTGCTTTCTGATGTTCCTAATAATGGGGGGGAAGGGAGTAGGGGGTAGGGGGAGGTGGAGGGTGTTTACAACTAAATCAGAGAATGATCCCATATTCTATCATTCTTTTTCCTACACATTATAAGATACCACAAGAACTAGCAAGGTGATTTGCTTTCCAAGTACTTCTATAAGATTAGTAGAAATAATGAATGAGTAAATAACTAAAATAAGACCTAAATAATTAAAATAAAATTAATGATACAGTGAAGGGATAGTTTAGAAATAATACTGAAATCAGATGTGAAATTCTTGTATTCAAGATTTTTACTTTTTTAATATAGAGTCACTCATATGTATGCACTCAATTGAGCATTTCCAACAGGAAATGTAACTTGATAAAAACAGTATTAATTCAATTACTAATGGCACCAGAGGTATACTTCTACTCAGCTAAAATAGACTAACTGCCATTCCAGTAGCCACATTTAAGTACACCAAATAAAAATTCAGTGGAAGTAAAGCACGGATAGTATCCTATAATGCAATTCAATACTAAAGTTCTTTTAAAGAAAAAATTAAAATACAAACTCCTAAGACAGGTAGGATAGTATAATTAAAAGCATTATTATTTTATAAGGTGTACATCTCACAAGTCCTATATCAGCATTGCCTTAAATGTGAAATATTTCTATTATTTTAAATGTAAGCACAAAATTTAAGATAAGCTCATGATTACCTAGGCACTCCACCATGAGTTTGGGCATAGTTTACATGTATAACCCTGGCTAACCAATGTCAAAATGACAGATTGAAGGAACTAGATTTATATGTTTGATGGTTCTAGAAGCAATTTAGGGTGTTTCAGCCATTACTGATCTAATGTGAAGTTAGTAAGAGAGAATCAAATGGTGCAAGTAAATCATAATTTAATCACATATGATGTAAAGTATGAAATTAGAAAGAGATAAAGTAAAAAAAAAAATAAAAATAGAGAGATAGATGCAATTAGAGACCCTGTCTTAAAAAATCAATTTTGCAGTCAGATCATTTCTATAAACAAACTTCATAAATTTCAGGAGAGCTAAAGTACAAAAGAGATATAATGAAAAGCATAAAGTTTTTCACTATTCAACTCCCATAAAAGTAAACTGGTACAAACAAGGTTGATCTCACCAAACTTTTGAGCTTTGTAAAGCATAAAATGCTTAGTCTCAGCTGCTCATCTAGACTCCCTCTAACCTTAGAAGGAAGGTGGCACCATAAGTGGTCTCACTCTGACTCCTATGTGAAGACAACCACGTGTCTCCTCCAAGTTTAAGTGAGGCCCAGATGTTTAGCTGTGCTGCTATACCTACACTACTCTAAGAACATGGATGGAGCAAAGACTGGGAGTTGAGATATGTATTTAGAGTATTCTAATGCATTGGTCTAGAATGTAAGTATTGCAAAGTTAGTGCTGCATTTGGTTGATGTTACCATGTCTGCCTTCATACATTCATCAGCTCAAGCAAGATCCCTGCTGGAACCAGTGAAAGATGAGGTGAGTCACGCTGAGTGAGCACAGTGGTATGGAACTTCAAAGCACCAGTGCACATACTGGCAAAGGAAGACAAACTTCTATAGTTACAGATATATATAATACAACCTCAGCTGGAAAAGCAACAACAACAACAGCATGCTGCTGTTTAAGGTACACAGAAATGAAGATTAAAGAAGCACTGACTGCAGTACTTGGACAGCAAGAAAAGACTTCACAGCAATAAATTCCACAGACTATTATAAGAAATAAAGGTCCATGTGGTACTAATGAGGTGGAGAGAGGATTGTAATATCCTCACCTACCAACCTACCAATCCAACCGTACCAAATACTGAAGCAAGGTTTGCTCAGTCATGAGCAATTGATGTACAATTTGGACCACAGGACACAGAGATCAGATCTTCTTTCTGACTTACACCACTGTGCATGCACACACATAAAACTACTGCCATACTATACAACTCATTTGACAAATCAGATGTTGATACCTGTTCTCTAATATAATAGGTTTTTTCCCCTGCTTTTGAGAAGTGCATTTTTTCACACAATGATTTGCCCTATTTTGTTCTTAACCCTGAACTAAAATCAGTAATATTGATAGGATTGTTTAAATCTTAATTTCAATCTGTTTGTAAATGCCCAGCAGTAATGTGTTCTATACTATATAGATTTTTTATCCATTTCATAGTTTGAAGTTTAACCTCACCCATAAGGCAGTTTCATGCATTATGAAGTTAAGATTCTAGGTTTAGATTCCAGATCTTGATATTAGAATGAAAAGGTGTTTGGGGTCTTTGCCTTATACAGACACCAGTATTACTAGACTTCACTTGTTCTCAATTTCTAATATAGCAAGAGGTACTGGAGTATGATTATCTGATACTGGAAAATTTCTCAAGAATTAAATGTTTTCTTAATTTGGTTCTGTGCAGACTATTTTGTGGGCTTGTCTGAACAGTTTGGTGTAGAAAGTATCACGTAAGTACAGCCCACCCTCCAAGCACGTTTGCCAAGAACTGCACCATGCTAATGACTCCTTCCTCTTACCTTGATCTGTAGATACCCAAAGGAGTATAAATTATGGGAACCATGATATAATTGACTTATTTTAAGATCAGGAAGCTTTAACTGATCACATTCTTCGTGGTTAAATATTCACACATTGTGGCGGGTTGACTGTGGCTGGACATCAGGTGTCCATCAAAGCCTCTCTATCACTCTCCTCATCATCTGGACAGGGGAGAGAAACTAGAACCAAAGGCTCATGTGTCAAGCTAAGGGCAGGGAAAGATCACACACTGATTACCATCACAGGCAAAACAGACACGACTCAGGGAAATTACTTAACTTATTGCCAATCAGGTCACAGTAGAGTAATGAAAAATAAAAACTAAAACTTCAAACACGTTTCCCCCCAGCCTCCCTTCTTCCTAAGGTTAACTCTGCTTAAGACTGCTCTTCCTCCTCCTGCCAGCAGCAGAGGGTGGAGGATGGGGGCTGCAGTCATTCCATGACTCTGCCACTCCTTCCTCCACAGAGGGAGGATTCCTCACACTCTTCACCTGTTCCACTGTGGACCTCCCTTCCATGGGCTGCCTCACTGTGCATCACCAACTGCAGGGGAATCTCCGCACCTCTTTCCCCTCCTGCGTCACTGACCTGGGCGTCTGCAGGGCTGTTCCTCTCCCGGATTCTCACTCCTCTCTCCAGCTGCAGCTTCCTCCTGTGCAGTAACATTTCCCTCTTCTTAACTGTGCCACCCCAGAGGTGATACCACTGTCACTGATGGGCTTGGCCATCAGTCAAGGAGCGGGTGCACCTTGGGGTTTCACAAATGTTTGAGATACAAAGAAGATTATTTTCTATTTTCCTTCTCAGGATAACTTTCTGTTTTTGATAATGATATAGTTTTAGGCATGTATTTACAAGGTAGAAAGAGATCTGAATTAAATTTCAGTGAAGCGATTTTGCCCTAGGAAATTAAGGATTTTTTTATTCAACATCAAAGAAGCATATCCATGCAAACTCTCTAGTTTTAATTGAAACAAATAATTTGCAGTTGCATCTAAGAATGTTCAAATTTTTTTTTCCGGGAAAAACTTATATTTTATGCACAACCAGAACATGCTTTTAGAACTCCTTTTAGAAGGCCATACAAAGTCATTAAAATGTTCCTTTAAAAAATATAAACAATCTCTAAATAGATTATTCTTGAATTTGTAGATAAAAGAGTCAAACATACAACTGCATGTGTGAGAGGACAGCTGGTCAGATTCTAGAGCAATCATGATTTTGTAGTTTAATCCATTAAGATAACAGTTTTTATTAAAACTCATTTGTTACTTGTGAGAAGTTGCTGACATAAATTGATGATTAAGCTGCTATGACCTTCACTGAACCTTAGTAATTCTCATTTGCATTCTCATTAAAGCTGGGTTTCAGTCTCATCTTTTCAAATCTTTAATACAATTCTACTCAAGTCTTTCTAAAGTCTTCCTCAAGAACATTTANTGTATATATATATTTATATTTGTATATATAAAATATTTAAATGGATACAAACAGGAGGTTATGATACAATACTATTACCAATTACCTTTATACCTTTATTACAATTATACAATTACATTTCATAAAATTGAAGATTATGATGTCTTGTTTTTTTCCTAAATCAAGACAAATTAAGAGAAAAATACTGGAAGAGTATTAAAAGTGGTCATAAGGCAGTTATTATTATGGATTATAGAAACTGCTTTGGTATTCTGAATTTTGGTAAATTCAGTACTCCTATTTTATATGTGCGTTTAACTACATTTGTTTAAGTATTTGATATGGTTTTTCAGTGGCAAGGTAAGCTGAGTAATTTGACAGAACTAATTTACTGAGCCTTACTTCATAAAGGGATAGATCTCCTCTGAAACACAGGTCAAAGAAGACAATATTAAAGATAAAGCCCTAGACACAATAGTTTTCTGTGTTTCAGTAAGAATCAACAGTGGTGAGGCTGGTGCAAGTGTTGTGCATTTTCATGAACAAACATAAAGATTAATAGAATTATTTTAAATGGTCTTTGATATCAGCAAGTAAGAATTCTTCAAAAAGAATGTGACGTCACATCTATCTGAATCACACTGGAATCTAGATCACCCTATACCTGCAATCATGTTAAATTCCTCTTAAGAAAAAACAGATTTTCAAAAAAGAACAGATAATTTTGTCTTCTGAATCATAGTCTTTTCGTATAATAAACCAATTGAAATCTTATTTCCACTTGCATGCTGATAAATGAACCATATGAAAAAATCTATTCAGAGAGCTTCTAGTGCTGCAAAGAATGACAGTATTCCTAATTTTGAGTTCACATTAAAGACTGAAAATTTTCAGAGTATTCAACTTAAGAAGACAATTATATAACAGTATTAAAGAAAGACAAATGCAGTAGCTTTTCATCAGGCCTACTTTGACATTCATCTTTAAAATTATTTTTTTTAAGAATATAGAAGCTATTTCTAGTACATATCAAAGTTTGAAGGACCTAGACAAGTCAAATATAAACACTTTATTAAAAAAAAAAGTTATTTGCTCTTTAAAAATTATAAAAATAGGCAAGCGACTGAAATTTTCTTAAGTCTCTTTCTTTTATATCAGTTCCTACAACAAAATTCAACCTTGAGAAACATCTTAATTAAAAACCACCAAAACAGCACAACACCCAAATAGATTCATTAATAGATATTAGAACATCCTGAAACTATTTTAGGCATCATGTGCTTGGCAAAAATGCTGATAGAGTATCTGAAATGATTGACCTAATTAAGCCCATGTTAAATGTACTCAACAAATTCTGACTAGTACAATATGCATGATTGAGCAGAGAAGAAAGTAAAGGGTAAATGACTAAGGCAGTAAGGCAACAGAAATGGGTATACCAGTGATACCTAAACTGCAACACACAGAAAAGTGCTCTTTTCCAACCCCCACAAACTTATACAGAAGCCCAAATGACTAGTTCTTGTGACTTCACCTTGAAACTTTAATTCATACAGACTTTCAGAAGAATTAATGAATGTCAAATTCACACAGGACATTCACATTCACAGACAGTCCTGAAGGTGTCCATCCCTTCTGATGGGGCATAACTGACTCAACTATGCTGACCCGAGAGGCAGCATAAGAGGACCAACAGGACACTGTTGGATGCACAGTGGTGGTGACTGCTGTTCTACTTAATCTGTCTCTCACTCTCTTTATTCTGTTTCTCCCTCTCTCTCTTTGTATCTCATATTTATGGCTAAATAATATCCATTATACTGGCTTCAGCATATGGTCTCGTTTGCACCTTATTTCAGGTACAGGCATCTCTCTCTAGTAATTGGATTTTAACCCTTTAACCAGAGTCATCCCAGTATCTTTCCTTTCACATTTGCCTCTTCGTTCTGGGGAGCAGAAAGAAGATGTGCTATGCTTAACATCATTAGGAGATACTGTAAAACTTTTCGTGATATCCAACTTTTTCCCAGAAGGCACTAAAGAAAAAGCTTCTTAAAAGTAAACAGAGAATGCATTTGTATATTTCCTTTTTCAGACATTTCAAGAATAAAATTTCATTCTTTATCCTCTTGAAGTCCTTTTCTTGCTTTGACTAGAGGATGAATTTTCCTGCCATTATAACAGATTCCAGCAGACATGTCAAGTTGAGGAAGTCCTTTATTGAAAATCGGGGTTTTTTTAATATTTTAAAAATAACAT
>WAAG01084830.1:9525-20508 GCA_013390105.1 Tichodroma muraria | reverse complement strand
AAATTGAAGATTCGTTTTGGATCTCATTTACATTTTGGTTTTCAGACTTCTCCAAACATCAGTCTTAAACTTGAGGTTCTCACAGCCGTATCATTCCAGAGTGTAGGATGTCAAAGAAGAAAAGTGAATTAAATATTCTAAGACCCACTTGCACTTCTATGTCAGGATAAGGAGTCCAGATCCTGCTTTTGTATTCCCTCCTGTTCCTGCTCATTCTAGCAGCTGTTCCACTCTACCATTTTGCTTTCCAGGGTAATGACTCTTGGGACTGAGCTATCTCACTGACCATCTGTGGCCCATACNCTGACCATCTGTGGCCCATACAGCAATTTGTAGTGGATAATCCCTCACACTAAATCCTCTCAGCACGTGCTGCATGTTAGTTTTGGACTTTGTCCTGTTTTGAGCTCGTTGTAGATCTGCGAGTTACTGCGGCAAGGTGCCATCCTTTTTGCAACCAAGGGAAAGGTATGGGGCTCTTTGGAGGACACTTAATGCAGTGCAGTTGGGATTATGCAGGTGGTCCTAAACCCTGTTTACCACTGGGAATTAGTTAAAATCTGTGGGGAAAAACATACAGCCAAGTCACAGCATTGCTTGTATAAAGCTTTCCATCAGGAATAGGGTTACAACTTGTGCAGTTGTAAAAAAAAATCCATACAAACTCTCAAAGAGGCACAAAGTGACCCATGTATTTTACATGCTTTCTAAATGGTCACTGCTTTCTAAATGCACAGGATTTACATTCTTATCCTAGTGGCTTTTCTCACTCTGTTTTCCAAACCAGTGACAACTCGGTATCATCACATCACTACCAGACTCCAGCACTGGTACTTGGCTAGCAGAGAGATTTGCGACAGATTCACCTAGCATGGGCATGGTTGTCCTATGGCAGACTGGGGTTTCATCTAGCACAGCCTCTGGTAGCCCAAAACCCCCAGAATTTAGGAAACTATGCAAGAACAGTGGTTAGCAGTACCTTTTTGAGAATCTCTTCCAGTGTGCAGCAAGCTGTGGGTGTACAATTTCCTGAGCAGCACACTGCCCCTGCATGCTTGCAGGAGGATTATATTTTTCCCTGAACAAATTAGTTTAATTCCTGGGTAACCCTGAGCTACTGGCTGTCACACCACTGTCTGGCTGTTCAAGCGTAGTGACTGCAAAGAACATGGAGCCTGTGCATGCTGTTGGGCTCTGTGCCAAACCTCCCAGTGACCATGGCAGCGAGTCCCTCTGGTTGTCTCCTCTTGGGGTGAGATCTCAGCCAAGACAGTCAGTTTTTCTGCAAGGGCCCTGCCATACCTGCTATTCCCCTCTACCTTCCCTGCATATTTGCTAAGGCACAGAGGCATTTCACCAGTATTTATTTCATGGCAGCTCTCCCCAGCCTCCTCCCTCTGTTTCCCTCTCACTTTCACTCAGCTTCCCCATTTCCACCAGCTTGTTTTTACATAATGCCGCTGTAACTTTTGACGGGATGATGACCTGGCTCTGCTTCTCCTTTTTGGAGCAAGCAAACTGCCCAAAAGCCCGGAGTGTCTGCAAGCTGCAGAAAATCCTGCGTCCAGTCTGGTGTGGATGTTTGCAGTCCAGTTACAAAAGCTCTGTGTTTGCATTATGTTAATCCCCTGGCTTTGGCTACGCTGGCCAGGCAGGACCTATCACAGCATGGAGAATGACATCATTTGGAGAAAGGGCTGCTGCACGAGTCTGCCAGAGGCTGTGCAGCATCCCTCCCCTTTTATAGGGGATGGCCGCTCCATCTCAGCAGGAGCAGGCTGCTTTATCAACTGGAATAGTTTTAGTGACTGCAGAAGTTTTAACATGGTGCAGTGCAGGACAAGGAGATACATGTAACCCTCCTCTTTGGCAGGCTGCAGTAGTATACAATACCATAAATCCTGTGATTTGTTCATTAAGCTCTGTCACCTAGAGATTTGTGTCATCTTAATGCATACATTGTTTTTTACTTGCCCTAATTTGCTTTTACAAATAGTGGCAAGAAATACTAGGAAAGCGTAACTGATACGATTCTGCATGCAGGCTCACCACGTGCTACTTGTGATCGGCACAAGGAGCTGCAGAGACATAAAATGCAGGATGACTGAGCTGCTTAGTGAATGCTTCCAGCTCACTAATGCTGAAATGCCATAAAGCATCCTGCCTTCCGAAACCAGCACGACTCTCAGCATCGCCATTCTGCCCGATTCTCCCCTTACGGACGCAGTTACAAAAACGGCAGCTAAGCACAGACGTATCCCTGGCATGCCGTCAGGCAGCCTTGCTGGAGGAAATTTTTTTTTCCCCCTGCAAGCTGCCAAGGTGGACTCCTTAGCTCCTGCGATAGACTGAATGAGACTGCAGTTCCCCCATCAGTTTCATAATACTCAGAAAGCATCCATTTACATCATTGTGTGCAGTGCAGGGCAGCAGCTGCCAGGAAATTTGAAACTATTTTGATTCCAGTTGACTAGAACAGCAGCAATTGAATTAGCTGGTATCGCTATAGATAAACTGATGATCTGTGCATTTTATTTCTTTGACCAATGGGTAACTGCTGGAGCTACAGTAACCTCTGTGAGTAAGGAGACTGTTCAAGCAAATATATCTAATTTCTCGAGCTATATAATATATATATATACTGTATAGAGAGAGACACACCATTCTTTTTTAAAATGTACCTGTAAACAAAATGTCTCTCTATGCTTTTAACTTGTGTTTTGCTTCCTAGAATTTCCTTTTATTATGCTGTAGACAAGTTTGCTTGACATGGAATGGTTATTTACCTATGAAATATCATATCTATGCCTGATTTAAGTCATTAATTCTTTCAACATCTGGTCATCAGAAAGGCTGCCAAATGCTGTTAGGTTATATTTGCCCGGTCTCAGTTTTCTAGTCACTCACCCCCTTTCTGTTTTAGCTTTTTCCCTATCTATTTCTTTCTTTTTTTTCTTTCTATTTTTTTTTCATTTGTTGAAAGAAGCCACCTTCAATGCAAAGTAGAAATTTGTGTTACCTGAAAGTGTGTGTCCTTTCATTGTTTGTTTGGTGATAGGTATTTTTTTTCCCTGCGCATCTTCAGTGCAGTCCTTAAATTTTGTTGTTGTCTTTCTAGCCTTGTTTGTAATGCAGTCATATTGGGGGATGGGGTTGGACAGGATATGCCAGTAGCTGCAGCAAGACATGATGCTGTGGTGGTGGATGGGAATAAGGGAGGAGTTTCCCTTAAAGAGCTCAGGCTCCCCTAAGCTCTTGTACCTGAAATAGCTCTCTGAGGAAAGGGAAAGGCTTTGGAATTTTGGGAGAGAGAGGCAGGTTGGTCGTGATTTACCTCATGAAATAGAGACCTTGGCAGTCATGTGCATGGTGGTACCTAACATAATGGCAACAGAACACTGCTTTGATGTTGTATATGAATTTTTTTCAATCAGAGAATTAGACAATATTCCTGCATGAATGCAAGAATCCTACTGACTTGTGCTTGCATACAGCAGTGGCGGCAGCAGCACTCCATCCAGAGGAGGGCTGCTGACATCTCACTTTAGAAAAGGCCTTACATTTCTACTGTGGTAGCACGACTCTCTTGCCCAGATGGAGCACAGCTTGCAGATGTGGCAGAGGGGAGCACATGTAAGCACTCTCCCTCCCCTTGGACATCTCTCGCATGTGTGAGTGTGTGCTCTGTATGTGTACCTCTTCTGAAGTGTGATGGGCTTTCCAGAGTATGGAGTTCAGGAGGAGAAGTAAATCAGAAACTTGCTCAGGGTTTCTTTCCACCGTCAGCAGTGGCTGTCTGTGGCAGATGGGGACGCGCAGCAGAGCATTTAGCATTCACCACGAGAAATAAGGCCCCCTCTGTTTCCCTCGTGTTGGTTCAGAAGCTAAGATAGCAATTAGCAGAGACGAGCCTGGCCCTTTGGCTGGATCTGTGTGTGGTGCCTTGTTAGGGCTTGGCCTCCAGAGCACATTGGCTGCCTCCCAGCCCCACAGGAGGCCACGGCTGACGCTCTGGGCTTCCTTCCAACAGGGCGGGATGTGTGGGTTGGAGTGCGGCACGGGGGGTCCCAGCTCTTAGAGCACTATGTATTGCCTTTCTTCAGGCAGTGCAGCCAGAGAGCATGGCCCGGCCAGTGGCCTGACCAGTGTCCCACAGTGCTGAGGGCACACATTGAGCATTGCTGTGGGTGGATGTGTCCCCCAAGAAGGGTTTATCTTAGCATCTATAGTGACAGGCTCCCTATCAGTCCTCTCCTAAGAAATCCCACCTCTAGATGTCCTGAGAGAGCAGCAAGCACTAAAGCTTCTGCTTTAGAGAAGACCGGGGTTGCGGGATGGGAAAGCATCTTGGGTCTGCTTGCTTGGGGTCGTTCTGCTGCAGGTGTAGGGACGTTGTAACAGCATCAGTGTCATATGTGAGTCTGTCCTAGTGGAAGTGTCCCACAGTGGCAACCTAGTGCCTGTGCCATGGAAAGTATGGGCTTGAGATGCACACAAACACTGTGTGGCTGAGTTGTGTGCAAAGGGGACTGTTTTGTCTGCTGCTTCAGACGCTTAGGGAAAGCACTGTGGGTGCACCATACCTGCGTGTTGGAAACCTTGCCATGAAGATGGGTTGGTAATGAAATTGTGGACAGGGCATCCTTGCTCCTTACAGCTCCCTGGGACCTTGCAGCAGAGAAAAGGTCCCTGCTTTGTCCTGTTACTGTCCTGAACAGTAACCAAGTCAGCTGGATGAAGCGAATTTTTATTATGTAATCATTAAGTCAATGGCATGGAGACGTTTGGAGAACCCACTGGGGAAGATTCTGAGGCTTGGCACGGTCCAAGACTGTCACTTTGATCCTGAACCATGCCCAGTGTGTGGTATTTACCCTGTGGCTAGATGTACTGGGATATACCAGGCAGGTGTGAGCTTCTGCTTACCTTAACAAGCCACTGGCACATAAGTAGCCATATTAATGCAGTTCTGAACTTGCGTTAGATAATTCTCTCTTTCACCTTGAACTCAGCCTATCATTAACCTCAGCTTCATGGCTTCCGTCTCAGAAACAGACCATGGCAAGCCTGCTCGGAGCAGTGGGGATCAGTTTGCCATGCAGCACCTAGAGATGCACCTTGGGACCAAACCATTCAAATTCAAGTTGGTGTCTGGTTTCAGAGCTGTTACCCCTGATGCTTTTCAGAGTAGGTGTTTGGGTCTGGCTACCCTGC
Source organism: Tichodroma muraria (assembly GCA_013390105.1). Taxonomy (NCBI): domain Eukaryota; kingdom Metazoa; phylum Chordata; class Aves; order Passeriformes; family Sittidae; genus Tichodroma; species Tichodroma muraria. The sequence continues at coordinate 15,294 of WAAG01084830.1, read as the reverse complement.
AGTTTGATTTAAAATGCTTCAGGGTGGTGGTTTTTTTTTGTTGTTGTTTTTTTTTTTGGTGTGTGGTTTTTGTTTTTTTTTCCCCTTCTAAAGAAGTGGGACAAATGCAGCTGTTGATGGTTGGCTTTTTTGTTGTTTTGGGTTTTTTTCCTCTCAAAAGCTCAGTTCCTCCTTGGGCTGTGATATAGGGTGGCCAATTATCTGTCATGTTATCCCTGAGGTCTCTCTGGACAGATGGTTCTCTGTTACCTCACAACAATGGGAGCCACTGGGTGCTTGGCGCTTGGAAAATGGGACTGACCACACATTCTTGCTCCTGCTTTGTTTACATCAGTTGGAAAAACAGCACAAGGAGAAGGGAGGAGTAGCAGGGTTTTTCTGCAGCAGTGTATTTGCTGCAGTAGAAAATGTGAATTGCTTGGTATGCATCCATCACTGCAACATGACCTTCAGCTACCTGAATTGTTAGAAGAGAATAGTGCTGGCAGAAAAGTTGAATTGCTCATTAATTGCTTTGTAATTTAGCTAATTAGTTTTGTCAAGACTGTAGAACATAAGGGGTGTGGCTGATTAACTTCTTAAGTGTTTCACCTTTACAAGTGCAAATTACCTAAAAAAACCGATCATGTGTGGTGTCTTTTTTAAGTAAAACCATCATGTGAGGTGCATGCTGTGGATGGATGTCAGACATCTGAATCTCTGCTTTCTTAAGCCTGTGCGCCTGGCCTGTGGCCTCAGACTGTTCATGTGCCACTGGGACCTTTCCTGAAGTGTAGCAGGCATTTCTGGCATTCCTTCCTCTGTAGTGCACACTCCCAAAGTAGGGCTGCCCAAAACCTCCTATGTAAAAGGACCAGCTCTGGATAACTGCAGTGTGAGAGTGTGCAGAAGTCAGTTAAACTGAACAGTATTTTCCCTGCAGGGGAGAGTGTTGTTACTCTGTTAGGAGTGGGCTGGAGAGGGGGATCAGGCTTTTTATTTTGTGCATGTGGTAAATAAATCCCAAGATCTCTCCTTTTTCTTTGCAGGTAGTGGCCGTGGAAGCACCAATTTGCCTCCTCATACCATCATCAATGAATTTCCAGAATATGGCACTGTGGAGTCAAGCAGACAAGTGCCAACGGCTCCGTCGACGTTCCAGGCCGAGCCTGTAACGCGCAGTCCAGGAAGACAGGACAGTCACCCCCGCGCCAGGCCAGTTCCTCAGAGTGCGGCTCCTGCAGATGATTTGAGGCCTGATGCAGGGGCAGTGCAGCTTCACACCCCAGAAGAAGGTTTGCGACCTGCGGGTAACCAGCCAGAGATTATGAAAATCTCTCGACGGCTAGAAGCAGCAAAGGTGCAAGAGAGAGCAAATACTTCTCTCGATTCAGAGACGCAAATGGAAAAAAAGAGTGTTACTGGCAGCCAAAATGTGCAGGCAGCCAGAGAACCAGTTCCAGCAGGCCAAGAAAAACTCTCAGACATGCTTCTTCCATCTGAACGAACAGCTGAGGAAAAAAAGCATTTGATCATAGAGAAAGATCTGGCTTCAATATGGGCTGGAGAAAAGCAATCTGAATCCTCACAAGCCATAAGTAATAAAGTAGAGGAGGTCCATGCCGCTCAGGAACCAAGCTGTCACAAACCATCTGTGACAAAGCTGGAAGCAGTCAGCAGAGTGGAGAGGGGGACACGTTTTGAGGAGTTTTCAGAGTACAGTCAAGGCAAAATGCAAACAGGTCCTGAGAGAAGGCTTGCTAAAGAGGCAGCTGTAAGTAGACATGTAGAATTTCAAGGTGTGGAGATCTTATGGCTACAAAAAGCTGAGGAGCAGAGAAGAAAGAAGCACTCACTGCTGGACTCTGTGTCTGTGGAGAGGAAGGCATTCCCCAAAACATCCAGCCACTCTCTGTCACCAATGGTCTCCCCAGGCTTGCTTTCCTTGCCAGACAGTGCGTGGAGTGAGGTCTGTGAAGACCCAAGGCTGGGACCCGCTGCCTCTGGAGCCACTCCTCTAGCAGTGCTTGATGAAAGTGGGAAGGATGAAGTTTGTGTGAAGGACAGGAAGAACTGTGGTGAGGAGGAGATGGCTGTGCTTGCAAGAGGCCAGGGCAGGTGAGCTGGTGCTAAGAGGGGAGCAGGAGTCAGGCAAAGGTTCTCTTGTCTAGGCATTGTCAGGCTTGCGCCTATCTGTTTAGGAGCTAATGAGAAGCAGCAAATATTTGTCTGCTGCTGTGGTGTGGTGTTTACAGTAGTGGTTCGTTGCTAGTGCCTGAAGTTGGTACTGAAGCCACTCCACACCATCGTACTGAATGAAGCTTGCAGTCCATCTCAGGTTTTGAAACTTAAAGATCAGAAGTCTTGCTCTTAGAACAGGGATGTCTGTATGATGAAGCATCTGTAGCAGGTGTAGCTGGGATCTGGACATGTCATGTAGTTAAATACAGTTGGCTTGCAGACCTGGCCATATGCACCTGAACAGATTCAGAGTTTGTGCAAGAACAGTGTGAGAACCTCTGAAAGGTTGGATAATAAAGACATTTTATCCAGGGCCATGTAGCTCATAGGAGATAAATGCTACAATATGTGCTTTCTATATTATCTATGTCTGTCTGTCTGTCTATGTATCTATCTATCTATCTATCTAATCTATCTTTGTCTATATGTGTTTATATAATTTTAGCAGTTTTATATCATTTTAGCAGTACATATTGCAAGAATAGTGTGCTGCTTTGCATCCTGATTTGCTTGCTTTTCTTTCCTGATGCACATCTCTGACAAAACAAATGGTTCCACTGGTGTGTTGTGAGCAAACCATGCCGACTTTGACCTGGAGAGGTGTTTGCTGCTGAGACAACAAGATCTCTACAAGGGAGGCTCTCCTTCCTCTGTACCTCTGGATCTGTGGAGTTTTGCTTTGGCTAGTGCATGGGGTTACTTGGGCTGGCTCCTCTAACCTCTGGCATGTTGAGGAGTCCCACAGTATTTGGTGCAGCAGAGAAGAAAACTCTTCAGGGAGATGGTATACCTTTCTTTGCATCAGCAAGCAGGCTGTGTCTTCTCCCTTCAAATCTGGTTCCCCAGTCTCCATATCTTTAATTGCACGTGCTTCCCTTTGCATTTTGGAGTGATTTCCTTCAGCCTTTTGCTGAAGACCCCAGTCCTAGGACTGCAGAGAGAGCAAATTATCCTTCAGGGACAGAAGCTCCGTCTGGATACACATATCCAATGTGTGCACTCTCTGGCATGGCACTGGTGCTACGATAGATCTTACATATTGTGCTTTTCTCCTTTGCACATCAGCAGCTGATGTTATCTGTTAGGCAATATTATGCTGTCTCCCAGCCCTTTTCTTTTACCCAGAAAATTGTTTCTATGTCCCTGAAGAGGGAGATGATGCCAGTCGTAAAGAGAGGTAGTGCAAGGAGAAGCTAGCATTTTAACTGCAGTGCTCTCTCTTTTAGAGGTTGAAGTGCATTGACCTTTCTGCTCAGAAGGGTGGAAGGTGAGAAGGGTTGCCCAAAGTCTAAACCTCGCCCCCAAGCTGAAATGAGCTATTTCTGGTTAATTTTCAGGATGGTGGAGGAGGGGGAAGCAGCCACAGGAAGATACGAAGATTTCCTTGGGCAGAGGCACTCTGACGTCTCCACTGATCTGTACAGCTCACAGTTTGAAAACATCCTAGACAATGCATCTTTGTACTACAGTGCGGAATCGCTGGAGACATTGTACTCGGAGCCTGATAGCTACTTCAGCTTTGAGATGCCACTCACTCCCATGATCCAGCAGCGCATGAAGGAGGGTGGACAGTTTTTAGACAGGACATCAGCCTTGGGGCAGACAGATGTCCCTGACAGGGAGGTGAAGGGATGTGGTGAAGGCATCACTAATGGCTTAAGGGATGCAAGCGAAACACTCTTCAAAGGAGATATCACAGAAGTCCCTCATCTGGAAAGGTAAAAATAGTGGATGAGCTTTCTGTGTGCCTGCTGATTTTCCCCCAATCTCTGTTTATTTCAGTGTACTCTCACAGAGTGTAATTTTGCCTCTTTTAGCACTTCAAATTTTCTACAGAGAATAATTTCCAGGGTGACTGCAGGAGAGAAATGAGCCACCCAAACCTGCCATTCATAAGAAGAGTGCAAATTTACATTATGAAGGTTTATTAGGCAATGCTGATATGTTGATAAAAGTCTGTCTGGTATTATCACATCTCTGGGACCTGTCTCTGGAGGAGTTAGTTATTGGTTACAAATGAACCTTGTTCAGCTCCAGTTCCTACCTGAATTTATTGGCAGCAAGTTTAGGAGTAGGTAACACTTTGCGTACACAAATGAGTTGTCCAAATGCAGTTTGTGATCTGGTTGTTAAAGATGTGTGTGTCTCAGGGCACAGTGAGGCCAGTGGCAATTTAGAACATTACTTCTGCTGGGATGGGATTTTTCTCCCACCACATTCACAGGCTAGCTGCTTCTTTTGTTTGTGTGCTTGCTTACTGAAAGAGAAGCAAGCATTGCAAAAATGTTAATAATTTCTGTTTAGGTAAAAGGGGAGGTGAGAAAACCTGTTAAAAGTGTTATGTGAGAAGCAAAAACTAGGCGGAGTGTTGGAAAATACAATTGTAGAAAATCGTTCTGTGTGCAAACTTTTACAGTGTGCTGTCAAAGAGAGTGGGGACAGTGAAAGGCAGCCACAGATAAAGTGGGAGGTTGAGTTAAAAGCAGAGGGGTGAGGGTGCAACTCACCTGCACAGTGGTGATGGACCTTGTGAGTGACAAATATGCCTCTGGTCTTCATTCTCCAGGGACAGGATATTATCTAAGAGTCCTGGGACTATTCCCTTGGATGGGACCAGTCTAGTCTGAGCTTTTCCGGAGTAAGTGTGGGAGATAATTTCATCTGTTTTATTTCTTTTGTGCTAAAATGAAAGAAGTCTTTTGAGCAGAAGTAGTTCTGCTGACTTTATGGATTTAAGATACAGTTTGCTCTTAAAACAACAGGCATAAGGACCTTAGAGTTTAAAATTTTTTCCCTCAATCATACTGTAAAAAAGGTGTTTATATCTTGTGCATGCATGGTGCCTGCCAATAGGAAATAAGTGACTGCTAATCTGCAATAACCTGTATGGAGCCGGAAACTGAGGTCAGTCCTGAGACTTGCAGATCCTTACTTAGAGCAGAACCAAAGACTGACATAAAACTGGACAGGGGAGAACAAGCAGCACATTCAGATCCTGTTCCTGTAACCCCGTAGCTGCAGCATCTAGTATCTAAAAGATACTGTCAAGTAAGGCCTACATTGGCTCATCAGGACAAAAATTACCACAAAGACAAGGTGTGCTTAGATGAGTCACATCAGGTGCCTGCCTAATGTGGATTTCACTTGGAGTTAATTTTAGTTTAGCTTTGCAGCCATACTGATAAACCAGCAGTAGATGTTTAAATACTTTTTTCCTCACTTAGTTAAAAAAAAAAAAGCATTCCCAGTTTGTTAGGGACAAGCCTCAAGGGCTCACCTAAGGTAGGTGCCAGTAGAGAATGTCACCGCAGCAGGATGGCTAGCCACGAGTATGCTCAACAGAGTAATCCTTCCTACAATAATCTTATAGCCAACACCACTCTTCCTCCTCTGCCAGTATTCCACGATCACGTTGTATTGCACCAGGCGTGTATGTTGTGTGGTGACTGACAGGTGACTGACAGGTCGTGAGTACTACTTTGTCGGAGCCAGTGGGGAATCGCGGTGTTAAGAGCGCGTGGGTGAGAAGCAGCGTGTTCCTGCTGCGGG
>WAAG01084824.1:119125-163534 GCA_013390105.1 Tichodroma muraria | reverse complement strand
TATTTATCTATCTATTTATTTAGCTATTTCTTCTTCTGGTTTGGAAACGGTTTTCCTTGCATTGGCTGTTGATAAAAATCGGTTGTTTTTTTGGGAAGGCAAGGGCGGGGGGGGTGTCGGCGATTCTCTCTTCTGCTTCCTTCGCCACGGGGAGGGAAAGCTGGGAGATGCCCGAGGAGGAGCCGAGCGGTGTCCCCGGGCTCTCCGGCCGTGCCCGAGCCCGCCGGGATTCAGCTCAGCTGGAGCAGGACCCGCCTGTTCCCGGGAGAACGGGCAGCCGAGGTCGGGATAACCCTCCCTTTACACACATGCCTGTTTGCACTTTCCTTTTTCCATTTTGCAACCTCCCAAGTCAACAGAAGGGCTAAATTAAGGAGTATGTGGGGAGTGAATGGAAAAGTAAAAATGAAAAAGGCTGGCTCAGCAGTGCAGGGCGGGACAGGGGAAGTGATGGAGCTCTCTGTTCCTGGTCTGCCTGCTCCTGCCTTCACAGAGGGTTCCCCTCGGGTCATCTTTGGGGTGTCCTTTGGGGTTTTGCAGTTTTCCTGGACTTTTCCATGCTTTGAGAGCCAGGGATCTTTTCTGCTCCCCTCTGGAGGGGGCTCCTGCAGTGACCCAGGAGAAGGGGCTGCTCTGCAGTGCTGGCTCAGGCCCGTTCTGGGTTCCTCCTCTGTTTATAAAGCCTAATTCAAATTATTCTTCCCTTTTTCACAAAAATATATTTAGATATCCCTGTGTATATGTCAGGAAGATTAATCCACAAACATCAGAGGTTTATGTCCAAAAAGGAGACAGAGGAGTCCTTTTACTTTATTTGAATAAAGGGAGAGGCCATGGGGCATTCCCCTGGGGTCTCTCAGATTTTTGGAGAACACAGCCTCCTTTTTATCCCAATTTCCCAGCTGCATTTCCCTCTCTCTTTCCCCATTGGCTGAGGTACTTGAGAGGTTCAGACTTCCCAAACCTGAAACCGAGGATATCCCCTAATGTACAACCCTCCCTTTGAATTTTTCATTCTTACGGAATTTAAGGGTTTTCTTTCATCTTACAATGTCTAATTTCATTTAACAGCAAACCTAGAGTTTATTTGCAAAAGCAAATTTCTTTTTCCATTCATCAATCAGTGGAATCCTCCCCATTGTTTCTTTTATCTCCCAGTGCTGGTTTTATCTACCAGCAGACCCACAGCTTGTTTGTAAAGACAACTCTTCTATTCCTCTCAGTGTAGATATATATAGAAGATTTTATCCTTATGTACAAATATATGTTGCTATTATGTATGTATGCATATACGTATATTTCATCTTTATAGTCATGCATGGAGATATTATATATATTTGGAAGGAGATTATGAAAAAATCCTAGAAGGAACTCATATTTCCAGGGACCTCTGAGTATCTTATTGCAGGAAAGGAACTCCTTCAACTACACAGAAATGTGTGATCCTCAGAGAGTTCATCCATGAAAAGTGTTAATTGTCCAACTTGCCCCTTTTTCCTGTCCAGAAAAACAGATCTTTTCTATCCTACAGCAATTTTTTTCTTCTGATATAATCCAAACTAAGGGCCGGGTAGGCTTCATTTTCCATGAAAACCCATCCAAGAAGATTGCTGAAAATAGACTGTTCTCTGAGAACAGATACCAGAAAAAGCAAAGGGAGGGGTGGGGGCAGCTCTTCTGGGGCAAGGAGTTCTGCAAAGTAAATTAATGACTGATAATCTTAGTTTGAGTTAGAAGCAGCTCATTAGCACCCGTGTGGGTCGGGGGACGCATCATCCTGCAGATACACTGGGTGTATTTTATCATCCTGATTTTATTTATCATGGCAGATGGGTTGGGATCGGATGCCACGTTCAAACTTTGATATTCCCCACAGGTTTGCTATGACAGAAGAATTTCCTCCAGAAAACAAACAAATGGAAAAGATACTCCAACCCAACTCCCTCCAGACCACAGCACACTGAGGATGGAGTTAAATCCATTTGGCCCTGAGCTCAGGGCAGGGAACATTTCCAGCCCAGTGTTCACAGTCTGGGTTTTGCTGATCCATAAATGCACAGTTTGTGCCCTGGGGCTTGGCTGCAGGCGGCAGCAGGATTGATTAAAACATGGATTAAAACATAGCAATTAAAACAAACATCAGCTTTTGGAGGGGTCAGGGTGAGCAGTTTCCTCATCTTGGCAGGGAAGGGGAAGAGATGCGGTTTGGATTTAAAAGCAATATCCTGTAGTGCTTCTTGTTTTTTTTTTCTTTTAAAAATTGACACTGCAGGTTTGGGGCCTTGTTTCAGTAACTTTAGTTACATTTGTAATGTAATTTATTATTTCTGTTTCTTACTTATTTTTATTATTTATTGGTTTATTTTCCAAGACATGCAGATGTGCAATCCTTAATGGTTGCTTACAGCCTCATGGAAGTTGCTTGTCTCAGTGTAAAGGGATATTGGAGCTGGGCCTTGGGGAGGCAGTTTTGCTGTTCCCCCACTGAGCACAGCAGCATTTCCTGTGTTCTGAGCAGCATCTCTCCTCCAGAATCAAATACATCCTTTTGTAAAAAGTGCATCCTAGCCTCATTTTCTTACCTGGAGTCTTTTCAGCTCAAATATTTTTAGAAAAAATGGGATTTTTCTTAAATCCTTTGGGATTTTTAGAAAAAAAAGGTCCCAAACACGGTCCCACCTTGTTCTTTCCCAATTCTTGCAGAATTCAGCTGAAAGGTTCAGCCCAATTTTTGCTCCTCCCCTGGGATGTTTGAATCTTCCTGGGGCTGGGCACTCTCTGAGCTCACCCGGTGGAGGCATCACTGGGGCTCCTGGCACTGCCACCTCTGCAGCTCCCTGTGCTTGGTTTCCTAAACTGCTTCCCAGCACTGCCAGGAAAACGTTACGAAGTTTTCTCACTGGGTGTTGGGGTCGCTGCAAGTCTGTCCAGTGTGCCTGGAGGGGGTACAGATCCCCCTCTGCACTGTCCCCTGGCCTGGCTGGGGCTTTTCGATCCCTGTGCTGGGTCTGGGGGTTGGCTCTAGGTGGCAACTGAGCATCTCAGGGATGTGGGGAGCAGCCAAGGGCAGGAGGCTGCAGCAGAGCCCAAAACAGTGAGAAAATATTACTGTCCAAATATTCCCAATTTACTTAACATTTAGCTGAAAAATTAGGTTTAGGGTGATAAAGGAGGAAAAAAAATAATATTTCTAGGGTAGAAGAAGAGAATATTTTGAAGTTGCAGCATGTCCCTTGGTTAGGGTTGTGGTAATTTTGGTGGAAGGTTCCCAGATGAGGCAGAGTCACTCCTTTGCCTTTCCCTGCACTTATGAAAAGGGTCTGCTTGAAGCAGAGGTAGGAAGAAGCAAAAAAATACACAACATGACCCCAAAACTAAAAAAATCCACCGAACCTTTAGCTTTTTTTTCTTCAAGCTCCTGTAGTGGTTGTGCGTTTTTTGGTTTGTTTTCTTCTTTTTCCAAAACCGTTACTATTTAAACGCAGATTTTTAGCTTTTCCACCCGGGAGCCGGAGCTGGAAATTCTTTCCACTGCGTTGGTGCAGGAGGGAACAAACCGCTGCTTTTAGTTTGCTCAAATAATCCATCCCTGGCTGGAGCCACGGGTTTCCTCCTTCCCGCTCCCTCCCACTCCCAGAGTGATCCCGGGATCTGCTGCGGGTGCTGATGGGGACAGGGAGACTGAGACTGATCTGATGGGGACAGGGGTGAGGGGACGTCGCTTGAAGTCCCATTTCCCTACGGTTTTTCCTTTAAATTTCTTCAAGACTTTATTCTTGCAAATGTCACGTGGGCACTGGGGCAGCAAGCCCAAGTGGCAGCTTCATTTTTCAGAGCAAAATGGGCAAAATCTTGTGTCCTTATTTTCCTGGCGTTAAGGAAAGATATTGGTGGGATATTGGCAGGGAACCAATTTGCTTTTCACTGTGGCATGGGAGGAGGATGCTCAGGGCTGGCAGGGTTTATGGCCCTGTTCCAGGACCCCCTGAACTGCAGTGGAGGGAAGCTTGTGCTCCCCAACATTCTGGGGATGAGCCGTTTCCAAGAATAAAGGAAGGGAAGTTTAAAGTGGGATGGGTGAGGCTTTCCTTATTTATTTCACACGGCTTCTTGGACCATGGGTCTGATGCCACACTCCCTCCTCCATTCCTGTTTCCCTCTCCCTGGGGCATGGTGGTGGTGGCTTATCCTTCAGCACAGGGATGTCATGTCTGATTTTCTGGGGAGAAGGAAATAGCATTGGGCAGGGTTTGCTTGGTACTTTGCTGCTGTTGGGGGTCACATCCAGGAGAGCTACATTTTCTAGTCCCTGACCTGCTGAGATCAGCTCAGCTGGCAAAAAAAGGAGCAAATGAGCCTTTCAGCTTTCCCCCTCTGACTGCAGCAGTGGGGCTGTGGGTGCCTGGTGCCCCCAGTTCTCCACTGGGACCCTGTCACTGTCCGGGGGGGATTGATGGTGCTGGGCTGAGTTCAGAACCTGTGAGCTTGGAAGAGCAGTGTGAGGGTGGGAAGAGCAGCTGGTCTGGAGTTATGTCTGCCCCAGGAAGCCTTGTGACCCAAACCAGGAATTTTTGGGGCTGAATTTTTTGCCAGCCATTGACAGCGTCCAGGTACCAGTGAGGAAAACGGTTGGATCATTTTACCCTAAAGCGTTGCCTGGAAAACAGAAAGGATGTTTCTGGCCCTTAAACCTCTGCTATCCATCCTCATGTGCTACTCACCCTCCCTGTGCTGCTGCCATCCCCAGCTGGCCTGAATTTGTTTAAATTTGGGGCAGTGGATCCCCCAGCCAGAAGGGTTCTGGGCTTTTGCAAAGTGCAGGGCACGGCTGGAGCAGGGATGAACGCTGGAGAATTCCAGGAACAGCAAACCTGTGGTGTTTGCCATGGGAGGGTATCTCGTTTATTTTATCTTTCTGATGCCTTTTGAAGCAGCCCTGAGTGAGTGGCTGTCGCTGGTGTAAGCAAACCTCACCTGGCACACAGGAAAAAGCAGCTGTGAGGCAATAGGCAAATAAGGTGCTGGGCCTGGAGGGCCTCCCCACCCACGGCACACCCAGAGCCACCACTGCCTTCACTCTGGAGGGGAAGGCTCAGGAGGAAACCACCCGTGGCTTTGGGACCAGCTGCTTGGGGGTGGTGGAGGACAGGGGAAGGGCTGAATCCTCTGGGACCAGGTTGTGGTACAGAGCAGAGCTTGGCTGTGGCCACATAGCATCAGGATGGGGATGGCTGCCCCATCCCTGGAGGTGTTCAAGCCAGCTTGGACTGGGCTTGGAGCAACCTGGGATAGTGGAAGGTGTCCCTGCCCAAAGCAGGGGGTGGGAACAGGATGATCTTTCAGGTCCCTTCCAACCCAAACCATTCTGTGATTCCATGCTGCCGGTGCTGCTGTGCCTGCACCCCATGAGGCGGTTTTTAATGCCGGGTTATTTCCTGCGTTCCTTGGGTGGCAGCGGCTCGGCACGGCTGGAGGTGCTGGTTGCTGCAGGCCCGTGGGCTCACATGCTCTCACTGCAGCTGTGCCTGCCCGGGGGTGTGATTTCCTTGTGTGGGTGCTTGGGGTCGGTGACCCCCCTGCCAGGGGGGTGCCCCAGGACAGCCCCTCGCCGTGCTGGGCCTCGGGTGGCCCTTGGCTGTTGGGGTTTAACGTACGGGGCTTTTCTGGTAAAAGGCCCGGTGAGCTTCGGGGGGGGGGGGTGCCCCCATCTCGGTGCAGTAGTGTGTGGTAGCCGTGGGGATGGGGGTCCAGTTTCAGCTCCCGGGGCAGAGGGTGAGGGAGGCCGGGCAGAAGCTGAAGCAGCCCCAGTCCCTTCAGCTTCACCCTGAGGGTGCCACTTTTCCAGAGCAGAGCCACCTCCTGCCCTGGCACATGGGCAGAGTCGGGGCAAGACGGGAGGTGCAGGGCTGGCTGCAGGGATGCAGCGGCGCTCGGGAATTGTGCAGAAAGGGAGGTCTGTGGGTGAGTTTAAGTCATACACAGCCAGGCACTTGGATCACTGTGTTTTGTCCTCTGGGAGCATCAGGGAGCATTAGCACCATTAGGCTTTGAGTGTTTGTCGTGCCAGATAACGCTAAGAAACCCAAGCACACAGCTCACAAACGCTGTTGACTCTTCTCACCTCGAGCGTGAGGAGCAGCCCCACGCTCCATCCTCAGGTGGGATTTATGGGCTGAGTGTGTGTTAAAACAGCCCAGCAAAGCCTATCCTGGCCGTGCAATCCAGCAGTTTTGGGAGTGGTGGTGTGCAGTGCTGGCTGTCACCGGGGGTGAGGCAGAGCAGACGTCCCTCCAGGATGGGATCCTTCCCATGCAGCCGGCCCTGGGAAAGGCAGCCAGTTAAAATAACAGTTTATCCTGCCTGGTGTCTTGTGGGATGGTGGAAGGATCCCAGAGCAGCCCTGCCTGGGTTCCTGCTTTATGTCACAGGACAGGAGCTGGTCTCCCGGCTGGGGTTGTTTTAAGGTTTTCTTACCCTTTTCACTACTATTTTACTGCCTGTCAGCAAAGACCAAAGGAATTGGATGCATCCTTTATTTTGCACATCCATTTCCCCTTCCCTGCATATGGGAAAAGATATTAAAGGCAGGGCAAAAAAAAAGTGATTACAACATAGAAATATAGCTTGAATTAAGTTATTTAGGGCAGAAAGCTGGGCCTGGGCGTGATGCTCATCATTATTCTCCCAGAGGGCATCATGCTCTTCCTACATCATTTTTGGGCAGAAGTGTTTCCCATGAGGGAAATTTGATTTTATCCAGGGGAAGCTCCTGAAATGGTGAGGGAAAATGGAATTTCAGTGTTCACCCTGCAGGATGTTTGCTGTTATGGCTTGCACCCTGGACTTGAACGTGCAACCAGGGGTTGCTTTGCCACGTGCTGGCCTGTGAGAGTGTCACCTTGTGCCTCACTTTCCCCCAAAGCAGAGTGGGATGCAGTACCTCAGAGCAGGATGGAGAAACACCAGCTGCTGTAGGGATGTGCTCCAGGGATTTTTGCTGCTGTTAGAGCAGGAGAAACTCAAACGTTTCCTTGAAGCGCCCCCAACGCCACCGTGTCCCAGTTTGTGTTTGCCTTGGCCGGGAGAACGGGGCCGGGGCTCCCCGGGGACACGGAGGCTGTCACAGAGCCCCGGGGCAGCCGCCTGTGCTTGTGCTCGTGGGTGGCACCAGTGTTTATTTACCTTTTCATCACCTGATTACCGTGCCCTGCCATGTTGCAGGCGCCAGCCCGTGGGCTGCCAGCCCTGTTTGAGTTGGCAGGAGCTGGAGATTAACCTCCTGCTAAAATAGCCCGACGCCAGCCCCACGTCTGCCCAGGGTGGCCGGGCTCCTTGCATGCCCTTAGAGCATCTTGTATGGGTGTTTTGCAGCCTGGTACGGGCCAATGTCACCACATGATGAGATGGCACAGCGAGGAGAGATGTCATGATGTGACAGGCTCAGAGCAAGTTGCCAATGCTCAGCAGTCCCTGGAGCTGTGGGTGTGTCCCTGCAAGGCAAAGCCCTCTGAGCTAGTGGGACTGGGGGTGCCTTAACCCAGAGGGGACAGTGCTCTTTTGCTGCTGGGAATGTCCCTGTGACATCCAGGCTCCCACCATCCCCTTGGGATATCTCCACTTTCTTGGCTCTGCTCCCCAAAGCTGCGATGCAGAAGAGCAGGAGCTGAGGAACTGCAGATATGCCCACAAGCTGCAGGTCCTGTGATGGGGCTGCTCAGCTGGGGAGGCTCGATGTTTATGGTGCATGTGGGTGGCCCATTTTGGGATTCTCTGAGCCACCATTACCACTTTCCACTCTTGATGGTGTCACTGCCTTTGTGTTCTGGCTGTATCAGGGAGCTCATGCCCAGAGTTGGATTTCTGTGCTGAGCTGCTGTTCAAAGAAGGGGCTATTCAGGTACCAGCCAGGAGTTACCATTTCAGCCTGTTTGCACTCACCACGTTGTCCCAGTGGAATGACAGATTTGGGATTTTGCTGGTTCCCTGCCTGTGGTGGGTTTCCCAGCTGGACAGGACATTGCAGCGCTGCTGGTGCCATGGGGCTGACTCACATAGAACTTGGGGTTTGGTGAGTAGCAAACCCTCTTAATTCTAATTAGGGTGAGACTGTGGATGTGTCAGGATGAAGCTTCAGACCCAGACCTTCCTGTTTTCCAGTGTGTTTTTATCAGTTCACACCCCAAAATGTGGGCTTATTGTGACTTTCTGCCCTTTTTCTCTGGGTGTTTGGTACTGAGCTGCCACATGAAGAGTGGTGGAAGGAGTCACTGATAGCAAGGAGCTGCCTGGTTGTCACTGTACTCAGACTCGGGGGTTTGGGAGGTGCCTGCAGCAGCATTGCTGTGTTTGAGGTTTGGTGACAGTGATGGCATAGTGTCACTGTGCCACCGCAGTGTTTCAGCTGCCTGCCCCAGTGCACGTGTTTCCTGAGTTCACAGAAACCCATTTTTGTGCTTGAATCAAGATTTCATGCAAAGTCCCGGCTCTCTGAACGGCGTTGCTGCCAGGCTTCATGCAAACACAGTGTGGGAGAAGCACTGAGGGGACTGTGGTGTTTCGGGTGGCTGCTCAGGGTGGAAAGTCACCCGGGGCACCCCAGCTGAGCCCAAGACCTGTGGGACCCCCAGCTGCCTCCCCCAGGGCCCCTGCCTGCCCTTAGCCCTCTTACCTTGCATGCTTGTGCTCTTAAAAGTGGAGTCTGGATGGAAATAGCAGCAGCAGATTTCTACTTTTAATTTTGGAGGCTCTCTGGGCTGGGGAGAGGAAGCTGGGGGTGGAAAGGAGCTAGCTGTGAGAGGACAAGAACCACTTTGCTCTGACACGCTCTGTAGAGTGAGTTGAAATGCTAAAGGTGCTCCAAGAATTTTTTTTTTTTCCTATAAAAATAATTATAGGCATTATGTACTGGTCTGTGTTTCACAGTGGCAGGGGATCGGAGTAGCCTGACCCAGGGGGTTCATGGGTTTAAAACAGCTCATAGTGGGTGTGCCTGTGAGGACTGAGGACCTGGTGCAGTTTGAAGCAGGAACACATTCAGGCTTCTTGTTTTCACTGGTTGGTTTAGTGGAGTTTAGTTGGTTTGGTTTGGGTTCTTTTTCATTCCTCTGAATGAAAATAATGCAGGTGATGGAAAACTGATGAGCAGGTTTCACTTCCTGTTCTTGCTTAGGGCTCCATGCTTGGGGGTGTTTGGAGACAGCCACAGTGGTGGGGCAGCAGTGTCTGCCTCGGGCTGATTCCTCTTGGACTCATCTGCTCGCTTATTCCCTCCCAGAAACACAAGGAGTTGGAGAAACATCTTGTTTTATCAAAGAATTGTTAAGGGTGGAAAAGACCTCTGAGTTCATTGAGTCCAGCCATTAACCCAGGGCTGCCACCTATTTCTTGTCACCCTCAAGGGATGCAGAAGTACACTGAGAGATCTGTGGAGAAGGCTCTGGGGAGACCTTAGAGCCCCTTCCAGTGCCTAAAAGGGCTACAAGAGAGCTGGTGAGGGGCTTTGGAAAAGGGATGCAGTGACAGGATGAGGGGAATGGCTTCCCACTGACAGTACAGTTAGATGAGGCACTGGGAAGAAATTCTTCCCTGTGAGGATGAGGAGGGCCTGGCACAGGTTACCCTGAAAAGCTGTGGCTGCCCCATCTCTGGAAGTGTCCAAGACCAGGCTGGATGGGGCTTGGAGCAACCTGGTCTAGTGGAATATGTCCCAGCCCATGGCAGGGGCTGGAACAAGATGATCTTTAAGGTCCCTTTCAACATGAACCACTCTGGGATTCTAATGGATGCAAATGGAGACAAGTGCCCATGAGCCACAAGAATCAGGGGAGTCACTCCTGAGCCCTCCCTGGGTGCAGGACCTTACAGTCTTGGACCCAGCCTTGCCCACAGCAGGGCCAGCAAACCCCTGGCTGCCCAGGAGCAAGAGGATTCCCTTGGAGGGTACCAGGGTTTGTGCACTGGTGCCTTTTCAGGACTACCTAAAAACAGAGGCCAGACAAAATTAAGAGAATAAACCCAGTTTATTTATATTTATTGAAGGGCCTTCAAGTACATTTTGGGCAGATGAACCCCCCCAGGGGCTACATTCAAAAATGGACAGCAGGTCATGGGTTTTCATATTTTTATAAGTTTGGTCCATTTGCATATTGGGGGTTAATATTCCAATTACAGCTTCAGGTAATGAAGTCATTTACCCCAAGTTTGTTCCCCCCAACTCCCTTTTGTTTACATTTCTCAGGGCCTGAGACTCTGAGGTGTCCTCAATTCCCAGGCCTGGAGAGGAATTGCTTTGTAAAATGGGAAAGCAGTAGCTAACACTATATGGAGTTTGGAGTTATACACTAAAGAATTGCAGGATTACAAATATATGGAAAATATAAGAGCTAAAATCCTAAGGCACCACATCGTCCAGTGGTCGTGGGACCCGTCGGTGCATGTGAAGGTGATGGTCAGCTCCTGGGGATGTGGGAATCTTAGGGAAGCTGTGATGGGTACTTGGGAGCCCCTGGGTTTCTCTCAGGTTCTGCAGGTGACTGGGCTTGGGTTTGGCTGGGAGCAGTGTGGATGGAGGCTCTGCACCCACTGGGGTGGGTTCAGGAGGACAGCTTGGAGCAGCTGAGCATCGGCTTTGGATTTGTTTCCTAGAACGTTGCAGACTGTAAAGTACCACAGACTAATAGGAAATATGGTCTGAAAGTTATAGTCCCCAGTGGGGCTGTGTTGGGTTTCTGGCAGGGCATTTTATGGGATGGTTGGACTTCTGTGTCTTGGGTTTGGAGAGGGCAGCTCATGAGGAATATTTTTTTAGGCAGGCTGAGTGTAGGAATAAATGCTGCCGGAGCCACTTGCAGCAGGGAAATGATGTTTCCAGGGCTGCTTACTTGGTGTTGAACTGAGAAGTTTGAGGACAGGCTGCCTTGATGTGGGAATTTGTGCAGAGAAATTTGCATTTTGGAGTACTGAGTGAACTGCTGGGCATAAGGAAAGGGATTGCTAGTCTGGGTCCAAATCACTAATTATCTTTTTATTTTTATTATTTTTTGCTGTGTTGTGCTCCTTGGGCTGCTGCTGAAAACCCACAGAGCTCCCTGCAGAAGAAGGTAAGTCATGGGCTGGAAGTGGCAGTACATGCCTTGAGTCTGGGTGGAGTGTGCTGGGGACAAGGAAGAGGAAATCTTTGGGTTCTTTTAATCTTGGTTTTAATCCCAGAGAAGGCTGGGCTGACAGTGGAGCTTCCCTGTGATGGTGAGGCAACCTCTGTGATAGAAACACAGAGCATTTGGTTTTGGTAGTTAAAAACAGACCCAGTAAAACCAGGGCAGTGCCAGAAATGAATCCACTTCATTTTAGAGAGAACACCCCACTGCAATGCCACGTGTCCTCCCCAGTGCCCACGGCCAAGGGGCACCAGAGCAGCCCTGAAGCAAGCAGGGATGTGGTTCTGTGGGTCTTAGGGCCTCAGTGGTCTGCCTGTCTTCTGGGGATGTTTTGGAGCACTGACTGTGCTTGGCTTCATGTTTTCCCACCAGGGAAGTCCCTCTGGGAGTTGGTCCTGGAGCAGTTTGAAGACCTACTCGTCCGCATCCTTTTGATGGCAGCTTTTCTGTCCTTTGTAAGTACCCGGAGCATGGGGTGGCACCTTCTGGGGCACATATGGCCTCAGGTGACGTCCTGAGTGAGGAAAGGAGAGCAGGTGCCTCTGGGATGAAGGAGAGGCAGCAGCAGAGCAGTGGTTTCTAGGGCATAGTGGCAATATCACTGCATCTGCTTAAAGATGGGACTGGAGGATTTTTTAGTAATGCTGATCCATCAAAAAATGATATTAAACAACTCCCTGGGCTGCCTTCTGTTTATGCGGGGCTGTTCCAAGCTGATGATTTGAGCCTGGTTTGCACTACCCCAGTACTGAACTGTCAGTTCAGTCTTGCCCACAATCTACCTTGGGAGCAACTCTGCATGAGGAGACGTTTCCTATCAAGGTGCTGGAGAATGGTTGATTTTTTTGAGTGTAAGTCAGTGTGTTCGGCAGTAGGACGGCAAAGCTGAGAATCCTGTCTCTTCCTTTCACATGTGACTCATGGGTAGATAAGGGGGAAGGCTGGTCTTTCGTGGGGACCAAAACATTCCCAAAACAACATAAAATGAAGTGCATGCAGGTAAAGCAGGTGTGAAGCCCTGTGCCAGAGGTCAGGTCCTTGTGCTGGTGCCTCTGTGACAGAGCAGGGAGGTCTTGCTGTGTTGACACAGTGCAGGTCAATGAACAGTTAAATGGAGTGGAAATATTTTTGTGTGTGCTTCATTTGTACTACGGTATGAGGCCTTTGTGGGATGGAGAGGGGGCTCAGGGTGGTAGAAGCCACAAGATCAGTCCCTGCTCTGCAGAGCTGCTCCTACTGCACTGATAATTCGTGTTGCATCACTGACCTTCTGCCCGGGAGGGGCTGCAGTGCTGCCTGGTCTCCCCATTCATCAGCTCATGGCCGTGGTCTCCCCACGGGTGCACTAAACACACAGAGAGAGGCTTTCTTGGTGCAAACACTCCTTCAGGCATTGCATGGCTGTTTGCTCCAGCCCCACTTGTTCAATGCATCAGCTTATCCCAGCAGAGGAGTGGAGGCTCCAGCAGTGGGATATTGCAATGCCACTCTTTGACCAAACCATGTGGGTCTGGCCACCTCCAGGCTGTTTCCTCTCCAGCAAATAACCACCTGTTGTTTGGCTCTTGTTTCCATCATTCGTCTTAAAATGTTGTGGCTCTTGTTTGAACCACATTGTGCTCCTTTTCGCTTTCCACCAGATCCTGGCCTGGTTTGAAGAAGGAGAGGAGACCACGACGGCGTTTGTGGAGCCCATTGTCATTATCATGATCCTGATTGCCAACGCTGTGGTGGGTGTGTGGCAGGTGAGGCACAGCCCCCCCTCCTGCCCTCGGGGTCTCTGCTCCATGTGGCTGAGATCCTTCATCTAAAGATCTGGTTGCTTCATGCCCTTGGAAACCCATTTTCCAAAGGTTCAATTTTCATGTTGGCTGTGTTTCCCAATGCCCCTGCACATACGGTCAGTTGCTGGCTGCCTCTTGGGCTCGTTCTTTCAGTCTTTCTTTGGCAATTCTTGCAGGTTGGAGCTTATCTTGCAGTTACCCAGGCAAAAACTGCTTGTCTCCTGGCCAGGGCCAAATGCATTTTCCAAGGGGAGGTCTTTGCTCTGTCCACCAGAAAGCCACAGTGGCTGCTCCCCCTTACCTCGCTGTGTCCCTCCTGGGGGATGAGCAAACGCTTCAGCCAGTGATGCTCCTCTTTTGTATCTATTCATTTAAAGGCCATTTATTTATCTGCAGCTTGGTCTGAGGTGAGGTTGCTGGATGGGGAAAAATACAGTTGGTTGGGACACACTGCTTCCCAAACCAAGAATGAGATGATCAACCCCAGAAGTCCGGGCAATGTCTAGGATCTGGTGTGGTTTAAATTAGTAGGAATCATTTTGCAGAGGCTGAAGAAGTCATGGTGCTTGTCCCGTCCATGGCGTAAATGGATTCCAAAGCCAGGGCCGGGGTTTGGGTTTCCTGTCTTTGCAGTGGGTGGGAAGGAGCCTGCTGGCACCAGCAGCTCTGCTCCTCTCTGCTTGCAGGAGAGGAACGCTGAGAGCGCCATCGAGGCCTTGAAGGAGTACGAGCCTGAGATGGGGAAGGTGATCCGCGCTGACCGCAGCGGGGTGCAGCGGATCCGCGCCCGTGACATCGTCCCTGGGGACATCGTGGAGGTGGCAGGTACGGTGCCATCACCCCAGGGCATGGGCAGGTGGTACTGGCCAGGGGGGTCCCCCAAACCCGAGGCTCTTCAGCCTGCCAAGGCTTCGCCCGAGCATCAGGCAGTAGAGAACAGCTGAAAAAAGTATCCATTTCTGAGGCAGGTTTTGTGTCTCGGGAGGGTTTCCCCTTTTTCTGGAAGAACTAGGAGAACTTAATTTTCCGCCAAGATTCCCTCTTTCTGGAAGCGGCTCTCCCACGCGCATCCCCGGACAAGGCGTGGGTGAAGGGCCAGTGCTGGGAGCTGCTGCAGGCAGCCTGTGTGGGAAGGCTTCCTTGGGAGCTGGGGCCGGTCATCCGGGGGGAGTCAGAGGCAGAGGGGACGAGCTGCAGGGTGCTTTTGCCTCTGGGTGGGTTTTACCCCCCAGCCCTTCTGCTGGAGCTGTGCATTCAGCAGAGCTTGCCTGGGGGTCTGCTGCCTGCCCCAGCAGAGCTGAGGAGGATGCATTCCAGTTATTCCGTTTTGTTTGTTCCTAAAATGATGCTGTAAACCCCCAGAGCCACAAAACTAATCCTCTCCTTTCCTCCTCGTGGCCCTTCTGGTGGAAACATGCTGCAATCCCTCCTGTGCCCAGCCAGCTTGATGTTATTTATGTCTTCTAGTTGGGCTTCAGCTGGAAGATGAATACGAAAATAATGGAGGGAGGATCAAGCCAGCCAGATCCTCAGCTGGGTGAGCTGGCAGCACTCCCAAACCAGCTCTGACAATACAGTCCGGATGCTGACCTGGCCTTCAATTAAATTAGTGAATTATTAATAAAATTCTGCCATCTTTCCCCCAAATCAAGTGCATACTGCCTGCCCATCAGCAGCCCGATATTACTTTTTAATGGCACAATCAGTATTATGACTGGAATGGAAAGAGCTGAGCTCTCTGGAGGGGTTTTGCAAATTATTAGCAAATTGTGGGTTTAGGAGGTTATGGAAAGTGGTGAGGGTGCCGTCAGGGTGCTGCCTGATAGGAAAGCACACCAGGAGGAAGAGCTTTGAACCTGCAGTGGACATCCAGGTGATGCCCTGAATGTGTGACAACACAGGCAGGAGGGACTGGCTGCTGTTTGCATGTGCAAATACAATAAATTTGGCAGCAGGGAGCAGGAAACCTGTTAAACTGAGACAAGGAGGGGGGTGGTTGGAAGTTGGCAGGCTGCTTAAACCCTGCTGAGTTTCGCCCTTTTGTGACAAGGCCATGGAGCTGAGTCCTGGTGCAGGCAGCTTTTGCCTTTCCCAGAAAGAGCAGGCAGAGCATCTCTTCAGGAGCTCCATCGGTTGCCGTGGCCCCTGTGGTGCTCAGGCAGTGCCGTGGCCCCGGCCCAGCAGTGTCCTCCTGTTTTCCTCTCTTTCTCTTGGGAGACTTGTGGTGCTGGGGGGATCAGCACATGTTCAGTACCTGGCTAATGGCCGGGCCAGGTCTGTTCTGTGCCGTGGGATAATGAGGCACTGTGCACCCTGGAGCAAGCGTCACCCCTGTGGCACCAGGGCTCTCTCTGTCCCTGGATGTTCCAAGAGTCCTCCTCTGCACGTTTAGCTCATGTTTGCAAGTCCTCCTGCCTTTCCCAGGGGAAAAGGAGCTCTTTGCTCCCTCTAAGATGCTCTAGCCCCTTTGATCAGATGCAGAGTCTGAGTCTGTGTGTGAAGTGGATGTTTTGGGGAGGCCTGTGCTGGGACCCACAGCTCAGAGTCCCCTAGATGGGTGTGACAGGGAGCAGGGGAGGTCTGGCTGGATGGCAGATGTTGCTGCTGCATCCTGGAGCGTTGGGATCTTGCTGCTGGAATAACTGGCTGGGTGGTGGAGCGGGGCCAGCCCCCTCCTGCTGTGCTGGGGGGGTTTATGAGCCCCGGGAGGAAGCACTCGTTAAAGTCTGGGATTTGAGAGCAGCGTTAGCAGCCAAGCCAGCAGTGTTGTGTAAGGGATGTGAGGGGCTGGGAGCCAGGGCTCCCTCGGCCTCAGTATTTCCAAAGCATTGGAGCGTGGTTGTGTCCAGCTGATAAGGGAGCAGGAGGAAGAAACCCAGCAGGAAAAGCAGCTTTAAATGTTTTTTTTAAGGAAGCACTAGTGCCTTGGAGGGTGATGTTGGGTGGCTGGCAGTGGATGAGGCAGCTTTCACGTGTGCCCATTGTGCCATGCCAGGAGAGCCAGGGGTGGTTGTTTGTCTTGGACACAGAAGATTTTCCACTCTTAACAGGTTCCAGTCAGCCCAGAGAAACCTGAAGCAGGGTTAAGACTGGCATTAGGGAGCTCGGATTGCTTCAGCATGGGGATGTTCTGGGTTTTTTGCAGAAAAGAGGCAAAATGGGGGTGCAGGAGGAGTTTGCAGGGAAGAGGAGAGACTGGGACAAGGTGGGGAAGGGGATGCAGCACAGCAGGCAGGTGACCACCAGGGTTTGGCTGGGGGCAGACTTGTAAATTATAGACAGACAAAATTAAGCTTTAACAAAGCTTTAAATGCAGAAATGAGGTATCCCAGCGCAGGACCCTTTGCCAGGGGATGGACCCCTCATTGCTCCAGGCTGGGTGCTGCTGTGCACCTGCACGTGGTTGGTCTCAGTGTGGGGTTTGCTATCCCCATTCCTGGGGTGTTGGGTGCTTGCCAGTCCACCTGATGGAGCTGCTCTGCTCTCGTCCTTGCAGTTGGTGACAAGGTGCCAGCAGACATCCGGATCATCGAAATCCGCTCCACCACCCTGCGGGTCGACCAGTCCATCCTCACAGGTGCATGTGGGCCTCCTGGAGCAGAGGCAGCTTCCTTCTGCTGTCTTCCTGGAGGCAGATTTTGGAACTGATGCTGGGATAAGTGCTTTGCTGAGGTGGGAAAGGGTGGGAAAGCATGATTTAGATGATGCTTGGATCTTCCCAGGTCCTCAAAGTCACAGCATAGGTGAGATGTGTCTGGTGCTTGGGTATCCTTCCTGCAGAACACAAAGCCTGGGGCTTTCCTGTGTGGCATGTGGGGTTTGACATCCCCATGGTGGATATTTGGATAGTTTTGTAGCAAAGTGCTGCTCTAGAGCGCTGTGGGATGTGTGATGTAGGCTTGGAACAGGGATGAGCTGAGGCTGGAGAGGGAACATGGGTGGTCCATCTCTCCCCTCTTGTGTTGGCAGGGGAGTCTGTGTCGGTGATCAAACATGCTGACCCCATCCCTGATCCCCGGGCTGTCAACCAGGACAAGAAGAACATGCTTTTCTCTGTAAGTCCCTTTCACCTGTCTCCACCTCTCCTGTGGCTTTCCAGAGTGCAGAGGCTGGTGGATGTGGGAGATCTCTGAGCAGAGAAAGGTAGTGCATGCATAAGACCTGAATCCATAAAAAGAGCCCCAAATCCATAAAAATAAGAATCTGCTTCATTTGGATTTCATTTGGGCTGTGGCACATAAGGCCTTTAAATACCTTGGGCAATCTCAGAGCACTTTTTTTTCCATCAAGTAGGATGCATTATGGATGGGGAGGAGGTTTGTGGTTGAGCCTGGAGCTGTTGCAAATTTGGGTTTCCTCCTTTCTCATGTTCTTCTCAGGCAGAATTCAAGTCCTCAAGGGGTTACAACTCTCAGGAAGGGCTCTCCTGCTCCTTAGGGTGGGTTTATGTAAAAAACCCATGATGCCTCGTTTTCCCCTTGACAAGGATCTCATGTTCTCCTTTCACAATGAGCAACCCGTTTCCCTGCTCAAACCCAGAGGTTTCACGCCCACATATCCACTCTGCTCCTTTCCTCCCCTCCCAGGGCACCAACATTGCAGCTGGGAAGGCCGTAGGGATCGTTATTGCAACAGGGGTGTACACCGAGATTGGGAAGATCCGAAACCAGATGGTGGAGACGGAGCCTGAGAAGACACCCTTGCAGCAGAAGCTGGATGAGTTCAGCCAGCAGCTCTCCAAAGTGATCTTCCTGGTGTGCATCGCCGTCTGGGTCATCAACATCAGCCACTTCAGCGACCCTGTGCACGGTGGCTCCTGGTTTCGGGGCGCCATTTACTATTTCAAGATTTCGGTGGCGCTGGCGGTGGCCGCCATTCCCGAGGGCCTCCCGGCCGTCATCACCACCTGCCTGGCGCTGGGCACGCGCCGCATGGCCAAGAAGAACGCCATCGTCCGGAGCCTGCCCTCGGTGGAGACCCTGGGCTGCACCTCCGTCATCTGCTCCGACAAGACCGGCACCCTCACCACCAACCAGATGTCTGTGTGCCGGGTGAGAGCCGGGTGGGCTCGGCGTCTGGAGGTGCAGGGGGGATGCTTAAGAGCCCCCCCATCCTGCGGTGATGGGCTCAGTATCCTCACCAGAGCTGTGTCGCGTTAGGAACGTGGGAGTGAGCAGGGAAGGGGGTTTATAGGAAGCCCCGAGGTTCCCCTGGCCAGGGTCAGTAAGGATCAGGGCTTCTCTTGGCTTGGGTGTAATTAGAAAACTTTTATCAGCTCACAGTTGTGGAGGTGCTGTTGCAGTCTCATTTCAGGGGTCACTTTCCAGAGTGTTTCTTCCTGCTGGGATGTGACACTGAGACAGAGCTCCTGGAGATGCTGATGCAATGAGCCTCCTCTGCTCTCTTGCTCTTTTGCCCCTGTTTTTAACCTAACCAGTGAGAAATCCTGGACTATTGCAAAATTACAATGCATGGACCCATGAAAAGCATTTCTGATGGAGTGGTTTGGTGAAGAGTTTGAAGGCTCCTCATCTACCAGAGAGTTTTTCTCCCACATGACTGGCCATGTGGAGAGGTGACTTGTTAGGAAAGCCTGGACTGTCTGAGTACTTCTCACTTTTCCCATTAATCCATGAGTGTCAGGAAAGCTTTTTACATGGCTTTGGTGTGCTGTTTTTATTGGAGAACCTTGGAAAATGTGTTGCTGTGGGAAAAAAAAGAACCTGGCCAACGTCCCTCTGCTCTGACACACAGATAGTGTGGTGGGAAGCTGTGACAGTGCTGCAAACAGGCTTTGGCCACTGGTTAGCTCAGCACAAACTACAGATGAATGCAAATGTCTGCTATTTCTGCCCTGTGAATGATGTAGAGCAAGACAGGCTGGAACAAAGTAGGGACCCAACTGCCCATGTCTTGCATGAGGAGGTTCCCACCAGCCCAGTTTTCAGAGCCGGTGATGCAGGGAAGCGAGGACAGGGTGACCCCAGTGTTCAGGGTCTCCTGAGCTCTGCCCACTGCGAGAGGAGAAGGAGTGACCATGCCTTCCCAAACCACTTCCCACCAGAGGGTCTGCTCTTTGAACTTGCAGAGAAGTGCCACCATCCCCTGCAGTGTGGCACAGTCAGGAGAGTCAGGATGGTGCTACTGAGGCAGGGAGAGGGACAGAGTGGGGCAATGGCATACAAGGGTTTTGGCATCAATTGTGTTTGCGGAATGAACTCAGCAACTTTGGGAAAAAAAAAAAAAAAAAAGAAATTGAAGTATCCTCCAGCCTGTCTCCCCATAACCCCATTCCAGTATCTGTTTATTCACTTGGCTGGATCCTGGCTCCCATACTGGGAGAAGGGCTGGCCCCAGGACGCACAGCCAGGGCTGTTAATGTTTAATGGACAGGGATTCCCGTGCTGACGTGGGCAGGACGGGGCCCTGTGAGTGGCAGGTGGGTAAATATTTGTGCTGGGCAGCCGTTGGTGTGTCCGGGACACGCTCCTGTGCCAAACAGCCTGCTCAGCCGAGGGGGTGAACAGCCAGAAAACCCTATCAATAACCTGGGAAAATGTATTAATTGAGTGTGATTTCATTAACTTGCCCATTAATTGAGAGAGCGCAGCTGCTGGGCTGCAGGGCCTGCTCACTGTCTCGCTGCTGGCATCAGGTCTGTCAGGCTGTGAAGTGACTCTTGAAAGGCTTCAGGTCTGGTTTCAAACCCTCAGCTGGGTTTCCAGAGCTGTGCCGTGTCTCTGGGTGCCTCCCAGGGCTGGGCTTTCGTGGCCAGGGTGCTGTCTGAGCCAGCACAGCAGGACACACGTGGGCCCCAGGTGATCAGCAGGGGTGAATCTGTGCCCCCCAAAGCCACCCAAAATGAGGTGCTTTGTGCTGGGGATTTTGTCCACGCAGGATGGCTGAGATTTTGGTGCTTTTGCTCTGACCTCAAGTCCACCTAGAGACTGTATGGCCAACTGTATGGTCATTATATGGTCAACTGGGGATCTCTGAGATCACCATCTCCCCCAGCCCAGGGCACAGAGCAGCCAGGAACAGCCTCCTTCCAACCATTAAATAACCACAGAGCTGGGAGCAATGGGAGCCTGGCAGGAGGAGATGGGACGTAGAAGCATCACAGCTCTCTCTGCTTTGACATGTTTAAATCACTCTCCTAAAACTTGCAGCACCCTTCTATGCATCCTACCTTAATTTTCCAGGAAGGTGGCATTTGAAAATCGGGACCCAAAGTGGAGATGTGATCTCGGGATGAGGGAAAGATGCTGGCACCCCATGTCTGGGAGGAGGTGATTAGTGATATTTGGCTGTCTCTGACATGGCTGCTGGTGTTTTGGGGAACAAGAGCAGGAATGGGTTTATTTTCCACAAAGTTTGTAGCAGAGCCTGGACGTGCAAACTCCCATCCCTGGTGCAGCTGCCCAGGAGCTGTGCGGGCCCTGCTTGCTGTGCAGTCTGCAGGGCTCTGTGCCTTGGCTCAGCACTGTTGTCTGTCTAAACCTGTCACTAATTACTGGGAGACCTGGCTGGGGGTCCCCAGGGGCTGTGTCAGTTCCCTGTGGGTGCCTGTTGGCTGGGGCTGCTTCCAGTGCAGGAGGAAAATGATGCTGATCCAAGGGTTGATTGATGGAATAGTGACTGATGATTGCTGCTCTTGCAGTTGCAGACAGCGATCCTGCCTTGTCTGCCTCTCGATGAGTAGTTCTTTTAAAGGCACTACAGAAAATAGAGTAGTGGAGATAAATCCTTCACACCTGTCTTCCTCACAAGCCCACAGCTGCTGCCATGTGCTGCTCCAGGGATGGTGTGGAGTGTGTGGTGATCCACGAATGCCCTTTGCTTCCTACAAATACCCACCAGCAGCATCCATCTGTGGGATCCAGCACCGGGGCTGGGCAGGATCCACGGCACAGGAGAGGAAGAGTGATGCTGGAACCCTTTGGGAGAAGGGTGCACTCTTTGTGAGCATGTAGTTACATTTTCCTTCCAGCCTCTCTGTTGCATTCAAACCCCAAATCACTGGCGTGGCTTTAAAAGGTTTAGGGCAGGGGGAAGCCCTGGGGTGCTGCTGGCTGTGTTCCCCTGGCTGGGTGCTGGAGCTGCTGTTCACTGTGCAGTACAAGAGGTTGGGCAGGCCCTCTGTGAGCCTGACTTGTCAGCAGCCCCCAGCTGAGCTGCAGCATTCCCACCTCCTTCTATTGCTCCTAATATTATTTATATTTTTTTTTTTTGTGATGGAAACTTTAGTTCTGCTCTTAACTGCTTAAGACACAGCTATTTCCTCTGGACTGTTTCCACTGCCCACAAACCCGCCCACTTCTCAGCCTGGAAATCTGCCAAAGCATCGACAGGCTGAGGGAGCTGGGCTCTTCAGCCTGGAGAAGGGAAGGCTCCAGGAAGACCCCAGAGCCCTGTCCAGTGCCTAAAGGGGCTTCAAGAGAGCTGGAGGGGGACTTGGACAAGGGCCTGGAGCAACAGGACAAGGGGGAATGGCTTTAAGATGAAGGAGGGGAGATAAAGATTAGACTGGAGGAAGGAATTCTTCCCTGTGAGGGTGGGGAGGCCCTGGCACAGGGTGCCCAGAGAAGCTGTGTCTGCCCCTGGACCCCTGGAAGTGTCCCATGCCAGGCTGGACAGGGCTTGGAGCAGCCTGGGACAGTGGAAGGTGTCCCTGCCCGTGGCAGGGGGGTGGGACGAGATGAGCTTTAATGTCCCTTCCAACCCAAATCATTCTGTGATCCTCTGATCACACCAAAACCTTGCGAACACCTCTGCAGTGCTCTGGCTGCCCCCGTGCTCGGCCAGTCACGCAAGCTGGGAGCAGCAGGAAATTTGATATAACCTCTGGTGTTTGTGGGTTATGTAGCACCTTTTTTTTAAAAGGCATGGAAAAATAAAGAGCTTGGAATGTTTTTTTGTTTTTTTTTTTCAATTTCCCTTTTCCCTTTTTTAATAAGAAAGATGCTATTGTGAAAGTAATAATTGTTTTGTAGCCATGAGCATTTGAAAACAAACAGGCCCATATCAGGCAAACCCATCAGTGACTGTGGTGGGTGCTTTCAGCCTTTTTAATAAATGAGTCTGGTTGGTGTTTCAGGAGTCCATTTTCTGAAGAGGCTGGGAGATTTTGGCTCTCTGGAAGGCTGATGGCGTTAGATGCCTCAAGAAAAGATGATGGGTGCTTAGCCTCCGAAGGTTCCTTTTGATGTTGTCTCAGACTGGGTGCCTCGCTGCAGGTTCCATCTCTGGGGGGTTGTTACCAAGGGAAGTAGGATGTGGTTTTACTTTCTTTATTGAGTTTACACCCACTGGCAGAGGAGCCTGGTGTTTCCAGAGGACCTGGGACACCTTGTCTGCATCACTTTGTCTCATTATTTTCTTCAAAACCTTTCAGGGATGCTGATGGGCTTTCATGATGGGCTTTCCCTGGGAAAGGAGCTGAGGGCATTAGCCCAACAAACAGGATATCTGCAAATAGCTGGGAAGCCTCGGCGAGGTTGTTTTGGGCTCAGAATTACTCACACAGGAGATAAATGCTTTGAACCTGCTCCTTTGATTTGCCTAAACCTGTAAAATAGGGAAGTGAGAAAACCCACTGGGGTGTCCTGGTATGCTGGGAGTGTGCTCCCCTGAACGTGCCCTTTATTGCTTGGCTTGGCCCTAAGATCATACCTGGGGACACCTCCTGTGTGTGGGAGGCTCACTGACAGGGTGTCCTTGTATTATTAACAATAATTAATAATAATAGCAAATCAACCTCTGTTTGTTGCCAGAGGAAACATGGAAGGCAGAGAAGTGGGTGGTAACAGGAGCTGTTGCATCTCTGGTGCTGAGTGATGCCTGCTGATTTCTCCAGCATCTGTTGCTTCCCTCTCCTGGGGAACAACTCAAATAACCAGAGGGAAATAAATAGACAAAAACAATTATTTTGAGACAGGTTGGAGTGGGACAGTTTTCCCTACACCTGCTTTCTGGAGGCACTCAACAAGTTCATGGAGCTGAGGAGAGCAGCACTTCTCTGCAGCCATATTAAATCCTGGCTTCTCCCTGCAGCCAGGGAAATGCATTTGCCAAACCAGTTTTATTTATTTATTTATTTACTTATTTATTATGTTGCTTTTTGGCTTCAGTGTGGGTCATAAATAACAAGAAGCAGGAATGAGCATCTCTGAACTGTCTCCTTGCCTGGGGTCAGGCTTTGCTCTTGTTCCCAGGGAATCCTGCCCTCAGAGGTGGTCTGTGGTGGGAGGGGTCTAGGGGGGACTAGCAGAGCTTGGGGAGAAGGGAATTTTGATTTTATTTCAGAGTTTGAGGGATTTGTCTCATTATAGCGGCAAAAGAGAAACTGGAAGGATTTTGAAAGGCAAAATTCACTTAAAACAGAGTGTGGGGGACCTTTATGGCTCACTGAGGTTTTATTACTGAGCTGAGCTGTGATCCCAGTAAGGCACAAGGCTGGTGGCTGGGAGCTGGCTGGGAAGGGGTGGCAGGGGCAGCTGCTCGGGTCCTGCCCTGCAGAGGCTTTCCAGGACAGCCAGGGCAGGAGTGCAAACGTGGACCCAGCTCCTTCTCTGCCCCAAGAAAAACAGAGGAACAGGCTCCGCATCTCCTCTCATAAGGAAAGAAAGAGCTGGAGGAGGCCAACATGAAAAAGGCAGAGGAGAGCTGGAAGGATCTGGGGACAGCCAGGAGTAGTGGCTGACCAGGGATGGGCCTGAGGCTGATGCCAGTGGGGCTGTAACTGGGACAGTACCAGCTGGCTGGTTTCCAGGCTGGGCACGAGGGTTGTACCAAAAGCTTCCTGCCTAATGCTCTGTTTCCACCTCTCCTCCTGGCAGATGTTCATCATGGAGAAAGTGGAGGGCACCCAGTGCAGCCTGCACGAGTTCAACATCACTGGCTCCACGTACGCCCCCGAGGGACAGATGTGAGTGAGGGTCCCCTCCCCTTCACAGGGACACAGGGTGGCCCTGGGCTGGCAGCACAGCTGGGGGAAGATGGGAGGGTTGGGTTCATGGCCACGGCTGGGGGTCCCCATGAGCTAGGGAGAGAGGAGGGTTTTCTGTGGTGGTTTGCAGTCCTGTCCATGGGGATACCCACTGGGCACTGTCTTTTGGCCACGCTGGGCTTGCCAGTGTTGGGTGATTGACTGTTCTCTGCTGTTCATGGAGACCAGAGCAGTTGTTTCACTGTCCCTCACGTCCAGCTCCTGCCCCACTTGATTTGGGTGGTGCTCACCCTGGCTCTGCCTTCCCACTACTCAGCAAAGGGGCTTCCACACTCTTGGCTCTCCCTTTGTCAGCAGTCCCAATAAAACAAAGCCCACCTGTGAACCAGAGAAGATGACAAATGTAGGAATGGTGATGAACAAGGCTTTTTGGAGTAGATGATGACTCTCCACGTTTCTGGAGCCTGCACAGTTTGGGTATTGACTGGTGACTGTTGCCCCTGCCCCGAGCAGAATACAGGGCAGGCAGCTTGTCTAGGAGCCACCAGCAATGGTCAAGGGGACTTGCAAAGGGCTGAAACCCCCCAAGGAAAGTGCTCCCTGAGCCCTGTGTCCACAGCAGCATGCTCAGGGAGCATGGCTGCCATGGCTGGTGTGCCATCCTGCTGATGGCTGGGTGTGTCTCAGGGCAGACATGGGCTTTGCAGAGCTGCAGCAGAGGGCAGGGGGTGGAAGCTGGGGGCTTTTCTCTGAAGCGTTATCACACACGTGGGGTTTTCTGCTGTTGTATTTATTTATTCCTGTTCTTTTGAAAAGAGGTGGTGGCCCCCAGCGTGGCAAAGTCTGGCGAGGAGGGCAGATGAGAAGCTTGGCTGGTGGTGGGAGTACTCTCTGCTCCCCTTTGCTTTGCTCAGTGATCCCAGACACATTTGTCATCATGGTCCCTTCTGCTTATCTGTGGAGC
Source organism: Tichodroma muraria (assembly GCA_013390105.1). Classification (NCBI taxonomy): domain Eukaryota; kingdom Metazoa; phylum Chordata; class Aves; order Passeriformes; family Sittidae; genus Tichodroma; species Tichodroma muraria. The sequence goes on along the minus strand of WAAG01084824.1, from coordinate 138,682 downwards.
AGCTGTAATTCATCTCAGCCACAGACTTAATTTCATGAATATTTATAGAGCCAATTTGATCCTTGGCTAGGAATCTCCATTAAAAACTGAGCCAAGCCATAAGCTGGTGTCAATCAGTGCATTTCAATTAAAATTGAGGAGGGACTGGGGGGCTTCAGCTCGTGCCTGCCAGCCTCTGAAGCTCAGTGTCCCCTGTTCTCTGGGGACTGCATTCAGGGCCACTGTGTTGGTCTGCAACAATTTGTGCTGCTCTTGAGTTTTGCTTTAGCCCTGTGCCTGTATTGTGTATTGAGAGGGATGTGTGGGCTTGCTGTGGTGTCATGGAGAGAACTCCCTTTCCCCAGGGCTGGTGGGACTGAAATGCTTGTTTGCTTTAACCTGGCCTTGGCAGGGGGATATTTCATGCTGGACCTTGGGTTTGCTCACTCAGCACCCAGCCAGCAGCACCTTTGCTGATGTTTTTCCCAGCACATGGGTCTCACCTGGCTCCGTGCAGGGACTGCTGCCGATGGGGCCTTAACCTCCCATCCCTTCCCAGCAATGTCCAGGGGATCACATGCTGCAAAAGCCATGCTTGGTGTGTCTGCAGCTCCCTCCTCCACCCACTGTCCCCTTCCTGTGAGCGCAGGCCTGGGCAGCATCTCTGGGCAGGAGCAGTGGATCTCCCTTCCCACTCACGGCCCAGTGCGGCTTCGTCTCCCTCAGCAAACAGATTTTTCAGATTTTCTTGGCTGCTCTGTGTTTTCCGCTCCCGAGCTGTAACAAGGGCTCCAAAATGTTCTTTCCATTGGGAACCAACAGTGGAATAAGCTGATCCTAGTAAATGCCTGACAAATTATTTTTCCAGCCAGCAGATGACCGGCTGGGTTTATACAGCTCTAACCTGCAGTTACCTCTGCTGGAACCAGGATAATTTTTTATTTCCTTCAAAACCACTGCTACCATTCCTACCAGCAGGCGAGGAGAAGCATCTGGCTTGCCTGGAGTGTTCAGGGCTGCTCCTTTCCATAGCAAAGAGCTGCTATTTAGGAAGCAAAGATCACAGTTCACCACTTGCTTGGAAGCAGTCACAGCAGTGCAGCTGTCAAAGCTCTCTGCTGCTCCTAAATGCTCCCTCAGGTTCCCTATGGAGTGTGAAGCAGCATCAGAGGGAGGAAAAGGGACTTGCTGTTGGTTCCACAGCTCCTCTGGATTCAAAGCAAATGGAAACCCCTGAGGGTGTGGATGGTTAACATGAATTTATTTGCCCCTTTTCTGGTCCATTACCTTCATCATCAGCCTGTGAGCAGCCCCTGCTTGCTCCTTGGAACTCCTCTGCAGCCCCCCTTATTCTGGGTCACTTCCAGAATTTATTTGCTTCCTGTGATATTTTATGTGCAATTTCGTCCTGCCCCATTTAATAACATACAAACTGCGAACCCAAGGATTCATTGCCAGCACTGGTGCTTTAATTGGGCTTTTGCTTCCACTTCTACAAGAGTGTTGTATAGGCTATATGTGCCCCTAGGAAGGATCTTTAGGGTGAGCTGACTGTATTGGGAGGTGTGAGCTGGTGTAAGGCTGTTGGGGTTGTTTTCTGCCCGCAGCCTGAAGGACGAGCAGCCGGTGCAGTGCGGGCAGTACGACGGGCTGGTGGAGCTGGCCACCATCTGTGCCCTCTGCAATGACTCCTCGCTGGACTACAATGAGGTGTGGGGGCACCAGGGCCAGGGTGGGGTGGGGCGATGCTATTTGTGCTTCAGGGCAAAGCCAGTAGAGTTTGTCCCTTGGGATCCCCTTCCCTGGCTTCAGCTCATCCCGAGGGGATGGCTCTGATGTGGTGGGTGACAGCATCCTTGGTGGCAGCAGCATGTAGAGGATGTGCTCTAAAGCTTGAGCTCTTTTTTTCTGCCCTCTAGTCCAAAAAAGTCTATGAGAAGGTGGGGGAAGCCACTGAAACAGCCCTGACGTGCCTGGTGGAGAAGATGAACGTCTTCAACACAGACCTCAGCAAACTCTCCAAGGTGGAGAGAGCCAATGCCTGCAATTCAGTGAGTGGGGAGAAGCCCCTGTGAGCTACAGCACTGGGGGGATGGGAGGGAGAGGAGGGATTTAGGATGTCTGATATTTGGGCAATAAACGCTTGCAGTGATCTAAGGGACTGATTTGGCACAAAGATGTGATTTCCGGGCTCTCATGGTGAGCTGTTTTTGGAACAGTGGCCCTGAGGGGCTGATGCCAGGGCCTTGAGCTGCAGCCTATGTGGAGCTTTGCAGCAGGTGATCCTGAGGCTCCAACTCAGTCCAGTCCCTGCTCAGGCAGGAGAGACCCTCTGAGTGATAGCCTGAGCTCTGGCTGCAGATGAGGAAGTTTGGAGTTATCTTCAGGCACCCAGTTTGCACTGAGTAGCTGCCCTCCAGCACAAACCAAACCCTATTCCCCAGAGCCTTGCCTGCCCCAGTGACACTTGCTCCTTGGAGACATCTATTTTTGACATGAAAATATCTTGTGCTGGCTATTCCCCTACTCCAGTGTCTCCCTGTCCTCCTGTGTGAAAATACACTTTATTTTGGGTCTGTATCTGTGCTTTACAACTTAAAATGTCCTTACTTGCTCAAAGGGCTCTCTGCTCCAGCATTTTTTTCCCCGGATAGGTCTGTGCAGGTTGTAATAAATCTCCTGACTCCTTTCTAATACAGAAAGCTCGTAAGCTTTTAGCTCTGTCCCATCCTTCCTGGCTCCTGTGCCTGCCTTTGTCCTCCCATCCCAGGGGCTCAGCAGGGTTGTCAGACAAGGCGGAGAGCATCAGTGTCCCTGGCATGTCCTGGCTCAGCCCAGTGCTGTTCCTGCAGGTGATCAAGCAGCTGATGAGGAAGGAGTGCACCCTGGAGTTCTCCCGGGACCGCAAGTCCATGTCTGTGTACTGCACTCCCTCCGGGGCTGCCAACAACTCCGCCGGCAGCAAGATGTTTGTCAAGGTAGGGGCAAGGCACCTGCAGGGTTCCCCCTGCACACTCAGCAGCGTTTGGCCCTTGCTGCTCAGGGCAGTGATGATACTCTGCAGTTCCTCTCACACTCTTATCTGCCTGGGGATCCAGGATCCAGCAGGTAGGCTGGTGGGGTCAGGGAGGAGGTGAGTCTTTGCCATATTGATTAGGGAAAAAAGAGGGTGAGATGAGTTAGAGAGAGGAAAAGGTGCTGAGTGTGCTGGTGCTGGGGCAGGGGAGAGCTGCCTTCGTGCAAAATTGGGGCACTTGCCTTTATTAAAGGCTTGGACCCTCCGGATGCCAGTAATGCCCAAAGGATGATGTCCAGTTTTCCACTGTAACCAGAAATAAAGTAGTGTTTCATAGGGCATTTTCTTCCCAAGAGAAGAGATGCGGTGGAATTTCTCCCCGCTGACTCTGAGAAGATTTGGATATTGTTGTTCCCACTGGAACATTATCTGGGTAGATGAACTCTGCCCTCCAGGTCAGGCTGGGACCCTCTGAAGCCTCTGGATCTGTGGCCCTGGGCGAGCTTTTTAAGAGGTGCAATAGAAGGATTGCAAGTTTTATATTAAAGAGTAATGTCAGGGTCCTTTGTAAGGTCAGAAGGACTGGGGTGAGAGGCTGGGATGCTGAAGAACATGTTTTCCTGAATTGCAAAAGCATCACAAGCATCTGCTGAGTATCCCACATTTTTTCTGCACAGATTTACAGCCCTCATCCCCTGCAGGTCGGAGCAGGGATCTGTGGGGTGGGCGTATCTCGGGCACAGATCTGTAGGTTTGCAGGAGTCAGCTGGCTCTCCAGCAGATCCTGCTCTTGGTGGCCCGGTGCAGGTTCATGCTCCGGGGTGTGATCCCGGTGTGCTCGGTCAAAGGCTGCCATCTAGTGCCCTGAGCCACAGGGCTGGGATGTGTGTTGGAATTCCGGGGAGATTTCCTCTGCCTTTGCCCAAGCTTGGCGCCTTCCCTCCCTCTGGCACTTCCTGCGGTGCTGGCAAGAGACTCCCATCCTCCAGCTCCACTGCAGCCCCTGAGCCTCCTCTCCTCCGCAGGGTGCCCCGGAAAGCGTCATCGAGCGCTGCACCCACGTCCGCGTGGGCACTGCCAAGGTCCCGCTGACGGCCCCGGTGCGGGACAAGATCCTGGCCAGGATCCGGGACTGGGGCATGGGCATCGACACCCTGCGCTGCCTGGCCCTGGCCACCCACGACTCGCCTGTCCGCAGGGAGACCATGCAGCTGCACGACTCTGCCGCCTTCGTCCACTACGAGGTACAGCACCGCAGCTTGGGCCAGGAGCTTTCTGCCCTCTTCCCAGAGTTTCCCCATACGCCCCCAACTGTCCCAGCGGTATTTTCCCTCTGGTTTCTCTGTGGGCAGTGTAATGGCTCATCTCCTCTGCAAACCTCAGGGGCTGATCTGAAGGATAACAAGCACCATCTCAACTGAGAGTGTTTTCTTGCAGAGTGACTGCTGAGAGGGCCTTGGAGGCCGTTGTGAGGAATGGGGAGGAGGGGAGCAAAGAGAAAACGCATGAGGAGGAGCAGAGGGGATGGGAGCATCCTGTTGGATTGGGGCAGTAGAGTGCATCCCTAGGGCAGTTGGTAGGAAACATCTTGAAGGTTTCTTCCCAGGGGGAAATCCCTGGGAAGCCCAGGGTGGTTTCACAGCAGGGGGGAAGGCGGATGCATCCCGAGGGGTTAATGTGGGTCTGGGGTGTGTTCCTCCCTCCAGAACAACCTGACCTTTGTGGGCTGTGTGGGGATGCTGGACCCTCCCCGCAAAGAGGTCACCTCCTCCATCGAGATGTGCCGCAAGGCCGGCATCCGCGTCATCATGATCACTGGTGACAACAAGAGCACGGCAGTGGCCATCTGCCGCCGCATCAGCATCTTCTCAGAGACCGAGGACGTGTCTGGCAAGGCCTACACGGGCCGGGAGTTCGATGAGCTGTCCCCTGAGGTGCAGCGCCAGGCGTGCCGGGAGGCCCGGTGCTTCGCCCGCGTGGAGCCGGCGCACAAGTCCCGCATTGTCGAGTACCTCCAGTCCTTCAATGAGATCACGGCCATGGTGAGCCCTCAGGGACAGCCTGCCGCTCCCCTGTCCCCTCCTCCCCACCCTGCTCAATCCCTTGCACACTTAACCATGGCTTCATGCAGACGGGTGATGGCGTCAATGACGCTCCGGCCCTGAAGAAGGCAGAGATTGGCATCGCCATGGGGTCGGGCACGGCCGTTGCCAAGTCAGCTGCTGAGATGGTGCTCTCTGACGACAACTTCTCCACCATCGTGTCGGCCGTAGAGGAGGGCAGAGCCATCTACAACAACATGAAGCAGTTCATCCGCTATCTCATCTCCTCCAACGTCGGGGAGGTTGTTTGGTGAGAGCCTCCCACACTGGGCCCCGTGCTGTGGGTGCAGCAGTGGGGGGACACATCCCCTGGGACAGGTGATCTGCAGTCAGCAGCATGTAGTGGCCAAACTGGTAATCCCAGGCACCACGTATCATTCCCCAAGGGCAGGGAGTTTGGGTTTTTTTGGAGTTTCACAATCCTGCCACCATGCGGCACCTGTTCTGTTGAAGTATTGCCTATTTAAGCCTGGGTGCAGATATTTGTGCACAGGCTGATGTCAGCCAGTCACAGCTATCCCTGCCCCCGCCCATTCCTCCCAGTCCTCAGCAACATCAGCACTACCTTAGGATCATTTGGGCATTCTCGCTCTTGCATTTCAGCATGGGTGTTTTTGCTGGGAATGGGAACCTTTGTGGCCGTGGAGAGGTCAGTAGTTGGGTTTCAACTGCAAAGCAGATTTTAATACAACAAAATACAATATTTGTAATACAAATAATTTAATTTTTAATTTTAATATAAATTTCAGCTGCAAAATTCAATGCTGGGCTTCAGGTTCATTATCGGGGGCTGTAGGTTCATCTGCAGGATTTTGGGTGAATATTCAGTTTGGGGCTTTGGATCCAGATGCTCTCTCCCCTTTGCATGGCACAGAACCTTGGCTTGCCCAGAGCTTGCCTAATTTTGTATCTGTTTTTTCTCTTCAGTATCTTCCTGACAGCCATCCTGGGCTTGCCCGAGGCCCTCATCCCTGTGCAGCTGCTGTGGGTGAACCTGGTGACAGATGGGCTGCCAGCCACCGCGCTGGGCTTCAACCCCCCCGACCTGGACATCATGGACAAGCAGCCCCGCAACCCCAAGGAGCCCCTCATCAGTGGCTGGCTCTTCTTCCGCTACCTGGCCGTGGGAGGTGAGTGCTGCCAGTGCGGGTGGGCACTGTTAGGTGTGCCTGGGTGTCCTGGGGCAGGGCCCCTCTCTGGGTGCTGGGGTAAGGGTGTCTCTCTTGGCCACAGTGTACGTGGGCCTGGCCACAGTGGGCGCAGCGACCTGGTGGTTCCTGTACGACGCCGAGGGACCGCAGGTCTCCTTCCATCAGCTGGTGAGTCAGGAGGGGAAGAGGCTGACAGCTGGAGCAGATGGGTGAGGGCGTGCATTCAAGTGCTGGGGTCTTTCATCTACCTCTCCTCTGTGTTGGTTGTAGCATTCCCAAATTCCTAGTGGAGAAGACAGTAATTTAAAACGGAAGCAAATTCTCTCCCTCAGGCTGTTTCCAGCCTTGCTTCTGCCAGCCACCAGCATGGTAGTGGAAGTTTCAGATTCAGAAAGATTCAGAGAAGATGAAAGTAGCTTCTGTGCCTCATCCCATATTGGAAGGGATCTGTTCTCACATTACATAACTGTAGCTAATGTGAAAACTGCAGGGTAGGGGGAAAGCAGATGCTATCACATCCCAATGGCACATGCAATGCAAGATGGATTTCTGATGGAGACACGTATGTGCTCAAACTCCTTCCTAACTGCCTCAAAGCCACTGTCCAGCCGTACCCCTAAAGCCCAACCCCAACAGAAGCTGGCTCTCTGGAGGCAGTTTATTGGTTGCTCTGAACTGTGCAATATTTAACAGCAGCCCAGTTCATCATGTGCCCCCCAACCAGTCGACTCTTCCTCCTCTCTCCTGCCTTTCCTGCTGCTCTGCCATGTATTCACCAGCAGTTTCCTGTGCTGACAGAGGAACTTCATGAGGTGCACTGAGGACAACCCCATCTTTGAAGGAATTGACTGTGAGATCTTCGAGTCACGATACCCAACAACGATGGCTCTGTCTGTGCTGGTGACAATCGAAATGTGCAATGCTCTGAACAGGTGTGGTGGCCACAGGGCTGCTCTCTTTGCTCTGTGCATGACTGATTTTGTGCAGGGTCTCTTTGAGCATCTGTGGGTGGGCTGAGGGCTTTGCTTTTGGCTCGGCAGAGCCGTTCAGAGCATCCTCACAGGGGACCACTGGGTTTTGCATAGAGAAACTCCTCCAAGGCAGTGTGCTGTGGCTGAGAATTATGGAGGAATTATGTTAGTGATTTGGTCATTAATGATCGCCCCTAATCCATGCATTGCTGGTTGTATTGGGCATCCACATCCGGTTTGCAGCAAAGCCTGAAGATGAACAGCCTGGAAAAGAAAGGATATAGCATATGGCCTTGCACGTTGGAGGGAAACGAAATTCCCAGCATGGGCAGATGTGGGGAGGTTTCTGGGGCTAACATTGTCCCCTCACTTTCACAGTGTCTCTGAGAACCAGTCGCTGCTGCGGATGCCACCGTGGCTCAACATCTGGTTGCTGGGGGCCATCATCATGTCCATGGCTCTGCACTTCCTCATCCTCTATGTCAAGCCCATGCCTGTGAGTGCCCTCTGTCACCTCCCTGTGCCTTCTGTGGACAAGGACATCCCTGGAGTAATCTTTGGGTCTGGAAATTTCTGGGATGGTTGTTCCCAGCAGGTGCCCTTAGGACCAGGTACCATGACTCAACCCAGCATGGAAAATAGGAGTCATTCTGCCCCATGAGCCAGGAGTCAGAAACTCTCCCTACGGGCAATGCAAAGGCCCTAGATATCTCCAGAAGGTGGTTCAGCCCTTTAGGAGTTGTCTCCTTCCTCTGCAAGGTTGGGGATGCCTTGGTTGATGCCCAGAGGTGCTTAAGATGAAGTGTGTTTCTGTACCCAGAAGGTTACATTGTCCCTTGTCACCTCCTAAGCACCTGTGAGCACATAAACACACAGTCCTACCTTGTGCCTCACTTTTCCCATTTGCAGGAGAGGTGAAGAACATATTTTTTTACTCATCTTGGCCAAGAGCCACCTTAAATCATGAGAGACCTTGAAGAAATCCTCCTGTTTGGGCTGTCTGGATCCTCCCTCTTTTTACCTGGGGTGACCCTCTCTCAGCCTTTGCCATACAATAATGCGATCCTTAAAACAACAAGATATCCCACCTGCTTCCCTATTGACATGTCCAATCCTTTGCACCCTGCAGCTCATCTTCCAGGTGACCCCCCTGAGCTGGCCGCAGTGGGTGGTTGTGATGAAGATCTCCCTGCCTGTGATCCTGCTGGACGAAGGACTCAAGTACCTTTCCCGTAACCACCTGGATGGTGAGCATGGTCTGCACCACCCTGGGTTAGGGTGGCTCCATGGCACTTTGCTTGGGATTCCTCGTGGCTTTGTGGACCCCTTGCTCACCTCCTCTGCTCGTGTGATGTCTGCACCTGCGTGTTCACCCACCTTTGCTGTGCAAAGGGCCTTTTTCTCCTACTCCCTTCCTGGTGCCACGCCAGGCAGAGCAGTTGGTAATTACCTCTGCTTGAAATGCTCCTTTTGGAGCTGGAGCATTAGATAAATCTGCTACAGGTTATAAATTCAACTCCTCTCGAACCTCCAGGAGCTGGATCCCTTTGCTTGTAAAGCAAAACAAATCAAACACTGATTTGTAACAGGAACCCTTTCTTTTTTCCTCTCAGATTTCCACCCTGCTCTGTCCATCCTTATTTTGTATTGGCAGCCTCTATCCTAAGATCAATTGAGAGCTGAACACCTTATAAACTGGTTTTAATGGGGTTGCCCTTGGCCAGCACCTCTCAGGATGCAGCCCTTGGCACAACCAGAGGAGAAGCAGCTCCTGTGACACTGGAGCAACAGTTCCCGTGTGCTCCTGGGCTCCATGCTGTAAATCACAGCATGTCTTTGGGCAGCCCTCCAAAGAGATGATATCATCTTTTCTTTCATTTCTTGCAAAAGATGTTGCTGTGGGGGATATCACAGCACTGAGTTCAGCCCACGGGTTTTCCCAGCGGTGGCTGCCACAGGGGTGGCCCTCTCCAGAAAACAGGATTTATTCATTTTCTGGGGTGAGCTTGCCCTGACAGTGGTAGCAGGGAGAAGTAGGGCAGGAAAGGCACTGTCCTTGCTCAGGGAAGCTCTGGGGGCAGATGAACAATCTGAGTGTGAGGACTGGATGTCCTTCCACACCATCACCTTGCTCAAACCATCTCTTCACCCCTTAAGCAACCTGTATCACAGCAAACCCCTCTTTTTCCCTTTACCCTGTAATAACCCAGGAAATGAGTGCAAAGCTACTCTTGCCTTTCTGGGCTGAAGGCAGGTCTGGCTAGCTCTGTCAAAGAGGGCTTTGGGGCACTGTGACAGCTGCATTTGGTTTCTCATGGAGCAGAGCTTTGCAAATACCTGGAAATATGGGATGGGAAAGTATTGCAGGCAGGAAACAGGTCTCCCTTCCCATCAGGGGAGTGTGTCCTGGTGTGTAGGTGGTGCTCATGTCAGCCTTTCTTCCTCTTGCGTTGAGCTGATGCAGAAACTCAGCAGTTGCTCAGAGAAACAGAGGTGCAGGGCTCCAGTTTTTACAAACCAGATCAAAATTGTTTCTAGCCTTTTGTTTTGATTGCATTGTTTCATCTCTCATCAGACACACAGGTCTGTTTTATCCCATGATTATGAGCCTGTAGCAACAATTCTACAGGGTGGCACCCGCCTGGATGTAGGAGAGCTGGTTGATGTTGCATCCCATGCATGCCCTTGGTCTTCACTTCACCATCTGTGGCCTGGGGCTGAGTCTGTCTTTCTCCCACACTTTGTATTCCTCTACAAAATCTCAGCACTGTGGGAGGAAGGGCTTTTCTTTGGCTCTGCCTGCACAGCTCCAGGCACAGTGAGGTTTCTGGTAGGCACACAGTCCTCTCAGGTGCCATCATAGCAGCTCAGCAGCTCGGTTTTCTCCTCCCGTTGCACGGTCCCAATGTCTCAGGTCCTCTGAGCTTCCCTCATCATCACAGTCACAGTGCTGATGATGCTCACGGGTTGCTCTGTCTCATGGATCCAGGGTTTCCCATGCAGCTCTTCTATCATGGCTGTATGGCAAAATCACCACGCTTAAATCATTGGACTTGAAAGAAGTAGTTGAAACTCTTCATCTTCCTGATATCTCTGGCCTTTGAAAAGCAAAGGTAAAAACCTCCAAAAGCCACTTTTATGTGTGGTCTTGTGGTTTTTTTGCCAGGCATTCTCAGGAGAGTAAGACCGAAGCGGAGTGGGGAGCAGCAGTTGAATACCTGCAAGACTCCAGAGCAAGGGTTGGCTTCCTTACGTGTCTCATCCCTGAATGCTGTATCCCTGTGCTTCCTGCAGAGTCTCCCTTGTGTGTGCTGGGGATCTGCTTGCAGTGTGTCTGGGTGAACATGGCTTAGATATAGAACAGAGATAGAATAATAGAGCCAAAGGACTCTACCCAGACAGGATCTCCTTTCTCACAGTGGTCTCTGTGTTTTGCTTCAAAATAAGGCCTAACAAGGCTGTGAAGTAGCTGTTTGATGGCAGTTTTGGCCAGGGGCCAGGCTAGCACTTGGTCTCTGCAAGACAGTGTTTGGGGATGGTCTCCAGCATGGCACCTTCCAAGGGATTGCCAAGGGTGGTCAGCTGAGGAATGCAAGTGTATAGCTGCGAGTTCTGCTGATTCAGATTTGCATGGAAAAGTTTCTCCTTTGATGAGATTTAGGTAAGTTGTGTTTCCATTACACTGGATTTTCCTTGTCCTTGAAGGGGCAGAAAGGTGAGACTCTTCACTTCTTGCTGTGGTCTCAGTGCTTTACATTCCTCTCCCCATCACTCTGCTCACATCCAGCCTTTCATCTCACATACATTGCATACCTGGCTGCCTTCATTCCTCTCTGGCCCCTCTGAGGTTTCTGCTGTCTCAGTTTTGGGAGGTGATGTGAATGTGAGAGCGAGAGAATGTGCACGGCTGAGGTTGGCTTTGTGTGAGCTGCAGATGTTCTGGTCAGGAACATGGAGGTGTTCTCAGGAGATCTCTGTCACGTGCTGGCAGGCTCACAAGGGCTCACCACCCTCAGGGGTCTCTTGCCGTAGTATCTTTAGTATTTTCCATGCTCCATGCATTCAAGTGTTTGTTTGTTCTGAATCCTGTGGCATGCAGGAGAAAGGTTTCCAGGCATTTGTGCCAAGGCCTTGCAGAAGTCTCTTTGTCTCTTTTCTGAGTGGTTCTCAAGAAGTACCAAATATAGGGAGGACACTGAGATAACTCCAGTGCTCATGTTCCTCTGTGCACCATTAGCCCACTGCTGAGGCCACCCTGCTCTGCTCCTGCACTGTCCCTGGACCTCCTCATGTTCACCATCTCAAAGCAAACCCCTTGCAGGCTTGGAGTTGCTGCTGTGGTTGTTCTCAGCACGTTCAGCAGCAGGCCCTGTCTGGGTGCTGAGCATCACCATTTCTCACCTGTGCTGTGGTAAAAGCAGGGGCAAAATCACAAAGCAGGTGTTTTCTGCAATACAACTACATGCCTGCCCTGACAGCAGCAGGGCCACTGAAAATCAGGAGTTCGGATGCACAGGAATTGACTTGGTGTCTTTTGTGGCAGATTAGCATTTAGGCAGCTGTTTGTCCTTGTGCCCAGTGAGGACAGCAGCCCCCAGGGTCACTTTGCAGGAGGTGCAAGATGGTGGCCACCCCACCCTGTTCCTGTCCCCACCAGGTCCCTGTTCCCTCTCCCATGGGCAGCACAGTGCCCTGCAGTCTCCTGCCACTGCAGCTGATGTGCAGGTGAGGTTGCTCCCGTGGGTGAACATCCCCACCACTGAGGAGATTTGGCCACTTCTCTGCAAAGCTGGCATCAGCTTTAGGCTCCAGCATCCTCCCAGAGGAGAGTGGCTGGCCGAGGTGGCAGTGCAGTGACACTGCATCACACTCCCAGCCAGGGGCAGGTGGAGCTCTGCATCTGAGACAGCCCAAAATTTGCAGGGACCAAAGTCTCCATGTCCCATCACAAAAAACCTTCCAGCATACAGCAGAAAGAAGCTGTTCACCCTCATTTTCCCCTGTGCACCTGCACCTGGGTATGAGGGAACCCCCCGAAACTCCCCCAGGAGCACAGGAGCTGCTGCAGCTGCCCGTGCTCCCTGCAGAGGAGGCAGGACTCCCTCTCCCTGGCACGGCAGAGCCGGGAGCGAGTGCCTGCGGCCGTGGCCTGCCCTTGTAGGGAAATCTGTGCGTGGAGCTACCTTGGCTGGGTGCTGGCAGAGGAATGTGTCCCCATGGGCCAAGTATTCCCTTGAGCTGTGGGATGTTCTGCAGGAGAGCAGTGCTGCACCTTCAGTGCTGGAATGTCCACACAGGATTTTACAGCTCTGCTGCCTTGCTCTTTGTTTTTATTTCCTCTTCTCTCCTGTTGTTTCATACATGTCTGTGTGTCGTGCTTTAGAAATGGAAGAGCAGAGAGAAGCTGCCAGTGTTGCTGGCCTGGTATTGCAAAGGGATGGGGGGACAATTTCCCTTTTGGTTTTCTCCTGGGGTCCGGGGTCTCGGCTGAAGCTCGGGGTGCCCTGGTGTGGTGGGGGAGGTGTGCAGTTTTCAGAGCTACAAGGGCTGCAGTGTTTCCCTTGGTGAAGGAAGTGATCTGGGCTGGCAGTGGGAGCCTGCATCCCTCCAGCAGCCCCTTTTACAGGAACCTGTTGAGGAAAGTAAAAAGCAGTAAGGAAAAACCAACCTCCCCAAAAGCCTCAGCTGTCTGGGGGGGAGCAGACCCTGGAGGAGCTGAGCTCACATTGTTCACGGCTGTTGTTCACATCAAACTCACCCAGGTTTGCAAGTGCTGAACGGCTGTCACACCCCTGGTGTGAGGCAGCATCCAGAGGGACCATGAGCATTCCATCATCCCTGCAAACAGCTCCTGCATCCCCTCTGCTTCTGTCACGAGCGTGAGGGAAGGACAGATGGACACTGGCATGGAGGAACCTGCATATGTGGGAGCTGGACTCTTGGCTGGTTGCAGGGCTCATGAAACACCTGACTCACTCTGTGCCAGGACTGTGTTACTTTAGAGACTTGAGAGCAACTTTCTGAAGAGCATGCACTGTGGTTAAACACTGCAGCTGTGTCCCCTTCCTGTCCCTGCCTGCCACATGCCATGGCATCCTCTTCCCTGTTTGCACAACCATGGGGTGATGTGTTTAGGGGAAGTGCCATGGCTGGCAAATTACCACTGGTGTGTCACTTGGTGGAGACTGCTCAGCTGATGGAGGAGAGGGAAGAGATGCTGCTGCAAGGGGGAGGAGATTAATTTTAATTATTGCCATAATATTTAATACAGCGCAGCTCCAACATCCCTGCTTTGTCCCAAAGCCCGCAGTGTCATCCAGAGGGATGCTGCCATCACAGCAAATCATTTTATCCCAGGACACAAGGCTGGGCTCTGCAGCCAGCACTGGGAAAAAAAATTGGCAGAAGTTGCAAAAAAGCTTTTGCCCTCTCTCTTGCCTGTTATTTATTAATTCCCCTGAAAGTTTGTTGGCACCAGGGTTGGCAGCAGGCGCAGAGCCTCGCGGGTAACCCCGGGCAGGACCCTTATTTATCAAGAGCACAGGAACAGCAGTCCCCAGTGAGATGTATTTCGTGATGTGTGCGGTGATGAAAGATACAGAAATACAGTCAAAAGATTCACAATAAGGGATTTTTCTAACTCTCCTTATCAAGTGCTGCTTCTGGGTGGGTTTTTTTTAAAGGAAGAAAATCTGTTCTGGGCAGACGAAGCTGCCCTGGGCTGGAGGGAAGCTGCTGCCTCAGGGATCAGGGACACTCCTGTCAAATGCTTGAAAATTGGGGATCTAGTTGCTGTAAGTCAAGTTCTGGCAGAGATTTTGAGGCTGCTCACATGGAGTTCAAGCTGGATACCGTAATTTTCCTACACGCCATGTGTTGCCTGTTACCCTCCATATCCAATCCCATCCATGTGGAAGGGAGGGAGAAGGTAGGAGGGCAGCCCTGGGACACTGGCTGTGTTGAGCAGGTTGGTCCTTGCTCATTGTTTTGGAGGTATTTATGGGTGTAGGTACATGGCTAGTGTGTTTGTCACATGGGTAGTGGGTGTCAGCCCATGGAGCAGTATCCGTGTCTCTGGCTGCAGTGGGGCTGGGGCTCTGGGGTGGGTGGGAGGATGCAGTGAGCTTCCTCCTTTTTGAGCCACTGCTTTTCCTTGCGTAATCCCTCATTAGGAGCAGTAAGGAGGGAGCCTGCCTACTCGCCTTGCCACATGGCTCCACCTCATCCCTTTTCCTATCTCTTGCAGGGAGCTTCCTTGCCCAGGGACCGCCATCCTCCTCATCCTCACACAGCCTGAGCTGCCACAGCTGCAGTCAGGCCAGCTCTGTGCAGAGAGGATCCCAGGTTCCTTCTGGGATCAACCCAGGAGCAACCACTCTTGGGAAAAAAAAAAACATGGAGCTGGTTTGCTTTTGAACCCTGACCAATACTTTTCCTTCTCTATTTTGCCCTTTGTTTCAGGAGGAGAGGACCAGAAATGAATGACCTGAGGGCGACACTCCGAACCAGAGGATCCCTAACTTGTAACTTGGACTGAAGTCTTGCATGCGTGACCACCGCTAAAGCCAGCAGGACATGCATGTGTCCGACTATCAGACATGCGGGTGAATCGTCGAAAAGAAAAAATACCGATTCTGTTTTGTTCTGTAGCTTTCTTTTTCCTGTACATATGAGTGCAATTACTGGACAGCTGGCGTAGAGTTTGGGGATGGAGCTGTGTGGATCTGAATCATTGTAACGTGGTTCCTTGGGATTTGTCCTTGCCAAATTTGAGACCCTCTTTCCAATTTTTACCCTGACTGAGTGAGCATGGGCAAGGTGGCCTTCATGAGAGATTAAGGCAGGAAGTCAGGAGTTGAGGCCACATCCCCCAGTGGGATGGGATGCACAAGGCAGCTTCAGGGACTGGGAAGGGCTTGGCAGTAAGTGAGGGCAGCGAGAGAGGAGAGGGGCTGTGTGTTGGCGTTGTTGAGCCTTGATGATATCCATAGTGTTGCTGCTGCTGTGCTCTGCTGCAGTGGCTGCAGCAGCTGGGCATAGCTTCAGAGCGTGTCCAGTATTGGTGTGAATCTCATGGATGTGTGTTTGTACGTCGAGGTCAGGTGCATGTGGTGGAAGGCAAAGTTCTCCCTATTTATCACGCTGTCCTGTTTGATCTCTGCATTATGGAAAGCCCAGCACCTTCTCAGACTTACCAGCACCAAAGCACGATGAAGTCTTGTCTGTTCTCCATCTGGCATCTTGCTAGATCCCATCTGCACTATATAAGGCAGTCCTTCTCCTTGTAGGGGCAGCCATGTAAAGAAAAACAAGGGGATGCCCACCTTGCATTCCTCATGTCCACCACTCCTTCCTGGTCACACTTTCTTTCCTCAGTGAATTTTTAACTACTTCCCTAGCAGGAGTAGAACTTAAGTGTTTAGGAGCACATCCATGACTTTATGTGCTCTGCTTTGGAGGACATCACTAACTTGCACAGGGCATCCTTGCCAAGGGATCAAGATGGGAATGAATGTATCCTTGTACATAATGTGGTCCTTCTCCGTGAGTGGTGTTTGTTGTGGCATCCCTTTTTGCAAGGCACCAACTTTATCTTGCCCTCTGGGGATTTTTTCACAGCAAGAGTGAGACAGTCTTCAGTGAGGGTTTGTAGATCAGAAGTGGATTTTGGGATCCATTAAATTTATCTTTCTCCATTGAGCTGCATCAGCTGAGAAGCTGATAGTGGTTGGTTTCTTCTCCAGTTCTCCAAATCCTCCCTCACGATTTCCTTACGGTCCTCTAGGATCCATCCTGATGATACTTAGTTAGCCAGAGCCTGTCTCTTTCTTTTTCTTACATTCCAGCAACAGCACTAGAGCCAGGGTCTGGGATAGCATTTGCTCCTTTGCTGTTGGGTTTTCTCTTCTACTTTTTGCCTCTTAAAAGCTCCCAGTGTTTTTCTGTATCCTGGGCAAGAGCATCTCTCCTTCCGTACAGTAGGTGCCAAATATCATCCCTCCTTTCTTTTCTCCATCACCAGCATTGAAGATGAGCAGAGCCCCCAGACCAATGGGAATGTACAGAATTGTTATACTACTGAGCTGATTTATTGTACAGAAAACATTGCATGAAATGTTGTTACTGTATTTAATATATAATGTATTCAAGGAATTTTAATATGGAGCTCTTTAAAAAGATCTTTATAGATACTCTGTGGTTAGAAGATTGTTGCTGATTTTTTAAAATCTTATTATACTTTGTCTTGAAGAAGTTTTATTTTTCAAATGTGTTCTGTCTAAATGATTTAATCAGTTGATCCCACGGGATAACCAATTCCTCTTCAAAGATTTTCACCATGGATGAGACCCACCCTGGTGTAGAGGACCAGGACATGACCCAGGTACTGTATAAGCCTTCGAAGTAGGGCTTCAGTAAGACTAATGCTGTAGACATGTGATTTGCCCTTCCTCAAAAGGGTGGATTTTACCTTATTTTAGTACAGGTCACTGAACTAAAGAATTGTTTACGTTGGGAAAGACATCCAAGATGATTGAGTCCATCTCCATCGCTCTGTGCAGAAAAACAACCAGTGGGAATTTAGTCCAGTTCCAGCTCAGTGTCATCAGAAGAAGCAGCTTCTGTGTTTCTCTGAGGCTAACAACCAGTTTGGGAGAAGCTGGGCTGGATTCAGAGGCTGGACTGGATTCAGAGCATCCCAGCCCTGTTCCAGGTTTTTCAGCTGCCCAATGGCATCTCCCTGGGACATGGTGGCCTTGGTCCCTTGTGCCTACAGGAACCTGCTTGGTCCATCCACCACCTGAGTTACCCTGTTTTCCCTGGGCTTAATGTCTGGTGGAGGATTATTAATTTAACCCAAATACGTGTGGTGTGGAGAAGTTTCTTGTATAAAAGGCCAGGCAGTGTCAGTCTGTGCATGCAGTCATTGGGTCACAATTGTGAGTTACCAAACCCTGAGCCATTGTGGGCAGGAAGACAGAGCTGTGTCCCAGCTTGTTCTTTCCAGCAGCAGCAAATTGCATTTTATTTCTATTGTGAGCCTTCAGGTCTGTCTAGAGAATAGCCCAAGTAATCTGCACTAGAGCTGCCTGGAGCAGGTGGCCCCCTTGCTAGGAGGGACCGTTTTGACACGTCCCCATTTCCCCTTCTGAGTGGTTGACCACATCTCTTGTCTCTCCCCCCATACTTTAATTACTTGGAGTACAGGTCTCACTCCATATTTTTGATTACAGGGGCTTACACTTCAAACGTCATAATGAAGTAGAAAAATATCCATAGATGTAAGTATTTTTTCCTTTATTCTTCAGTGAAAGGTCAGAATAAATCACAGAGTAGTTAGTTATTGCATGTGTGCCAGCAGCAGCAGGCTGGGAACTTTTACAGGCTGGAACATGTTCTTATGTAAACTTGGAGATCCCAGAGCCAAGACCATCACTTTGGGATAGGCTCTTGTGTCTTACCAAGGCATCTGACTGTGCAATACAAGGGAGATGGACACTGGGTGGCTGTTTTGCCCTAAAGCTTTTTTTAAAAAGCGGCTGAGGGGCAAACCTCTGGGATCCTTGCTTTTCTTGGCAACAGAGGTTAGGAATTATTTCCTTTTTAGTTTTATTTTGATGGTGCTGCCTGGCATATTCTAAGTCTATAAATAAAACTCAGGTCTTTCCAGCAAGACCTTTATCATTGGTGGGCTGCTGTGACAGATCCTGCCATGAGATGCAGGGCGTAGGACGTGCTGGATGGCAGCATGGGATTATCCATGAGCACTTTATACTCCTTCCTCAGGGGCCAAGCACCATGCTGGGGTACAGCCAAGGTGGGAGGGGAAGGTCTTGTGTGCCTGGGGCAAGCTCCAGGGGGATCAGCTGTGGAAAGTCTTCTGTGCTGTTTTGGGATATTGTGTCATTGTGATGAGTTGGTGGCTGAGCTCTTCCCCCTGAGGTGTGTGATCCCATGGGGAGGCACATTGGAAAAGGAAAAAGAGCCAAGTGCTGCATCCTGCATTTTATTTGTGTCGTGTGGCTCAGGTCTGGGTGAGGTTTGTGTTTGTGTGTTTGGGGTTTTGGCACTGAACATTCCATGTGTGTGTGTGTGTTTCTGGTGATGCTCTGCTCAGCCAAGGCTGGATGGCACCACCAGGCACTGGAGAGGGCAGTAGGAGGGACAGGCTCTATGGATGGGCTGGGGGACTTCGTTCCTGTAAGAGCATCAAATCTGGGATTGAGTCAGAGTTTCTGCTCACGGTGTGGATGGCAGAAGGAGGAGCAATAGGAAAATTCTGCATTAATTTTTGGTCCTTCTTTTGTACATCAGGTTGATAATATTGCTTCCCAGTCAGGGTCCTGCTCCACCAAAACTCATCAAATAATGATTTGAGCTGTGCAGTGTCCCTGGCTGGGAGGTGTTCATGAGGTTCAGTGACCTTGGCATTACATCACTGCTGAAACTCAAACACACCAGAGTCCCCAGTACCAACTCCTAAGACTCACTGTGATTTTTGGACCATACCTGGCATGGCCATCACTTTGTATAAATGATGCCAGAGATTCAGTCCCATCTGGCCTCTTTTTCCTCCCACTTCTGCAGTGGCATTTTCTGTCAGGGGAGACAGCCTGGCACTCAGGTTTTTGGTACCAGCCAAGGAGAGGGCTTTACCCTTTGGCACTCTTGTATGGCACAGTTGGGGTTAGGATTTGCAGGGCTGCAGTGAGGAGACACAGGGTAAATTGTGCTCCCTGGACCTGTTCTTGTGGTACCATTCAGCTTTTGGTGTGAGTGGGGCATTAAATGAGCCAAAATCTGTTCATGCCTGGAGTGATGGGCACTTGGGATCAAGAGGATAGTGACCACTGAACTGCCAGTGGATGCCCTCAGTGCATATTCAGTCTGGGAATATGCTGATTTTTTTATATGGGATGTCTGAACAGCCAAATGTAGAAATCTCTGAGATTGTGCTTCTTAGCAAAAGGTAAATTGTTATATCTTGGGGGGTGGGAGGGTGTTACCTGAGGGATAGAACTGAAAGAAATAAGGTTTCCTATTTTATTATATGAGAGATATTTTTCCACTAAATTACTGCTTCCTAAACCATGTCCTTTGTGTGACTGTAAATAGCCAGGTGTGCCGGGAAGACGTGGGAAGGCTCCTTGTGGTCACATCCATACAATCCACTCTGTTCACACAATATTGGGCTGATTTGTTTTATACTTAGAAAATTACAGAAATAAAAGCCATTTTACTGGATGACTCTGGGGTTGGTTTTTGTTGGTTTTTTTTTGTTGGTCCATTTTGTTTTGTTGCTGTTTTACCTTTTTTTTTTTTTTTTTTTTTTTTTTTTT